>KV003962.1:9772-28077 GCA_001598015.1 Dorcoceras hygrometricum | reverse complement strand
ATGTCGCGAAGACTGCGTTTCGTACGAGGTACGGACATTTTGAGTTTTTGGTGATGCCGTTTGGATTGACTAATGCCCCTGCAGTCTTTATGGATTTGATGAACCGAGTTTTCCACGAGTTTATTGATCAGTTTGTGATTGTGTTCATCGACGACATCTTAGTCTATTCGAAGACTCCTTTGGAGCACAAGGAGCATTTGCGTATTGTCCTTCAGACACTGAGAGACCAACAGTTGTATGCAAAGTTTTCCAAGTGTGAGTTCTGGTTGGATCGCTTCGTATTCTTGGGACATGTGATTTCAGCCAAGGGGATTACGGTGGATCCCAGTAAGGTTGATGCTATTCTGAACTGGGAGCGTCCCAGGAATGTTTCCGATATTCGTAGTTTCTTGGGTCTGGCTGGCTATTATCGTCGCTTCATTGAGGGATTCTCTAGTATAGCTAAGCCGATGACTCAGTTGACGCAGAAGGACAAGAGATTTGTATGGACTGAGTAGTGCGAGAATGCTTTTCAACTGCTCAAGGAAAAGTTGACTACTGCGCCTGTGTTGGCTCTGCCATCTGGTTCAGGTGGTTTCGTTGTTTGTTCTGACGCTTCGCTCAATGGATTGGGTTGTGTGTTGATGCAGAATGGTCGAGTCATTGCGTATGCCTCGCGGCAGTTGAAACCGCACGAGACTCGTTACCCAGTCCATGATTTGGAGTTAGCAGTGGTGGTCTTTGCATTGAAGATCTGGCGTCACTACCTGTATGGCGAGCAGTTTGTGGTGTACTCCGACCACAAAAGTTTGCAGTATTTGTTTTCGCAGCCTGACTTAAATATGAGACAGCATCGGTGGATGGAGCTGCTAAAGGATTTTCATTGTGAGATCAAGTACCAGCCTGGGAAATCGAACGTAGTGGCCGATGCTTTGAGCAGGAAGGCTAGTGAGATGCTTGCTTCGCTGTACATCTCTAAGGATCAAGAGCATCTTAACACTACGGGTTGGAGATTTTACCCGGCTGAGGACTGCGTTGTGGTTTCATCTTTCCAAGTGGAGCCGCAGATTGTTTCTAGTATTCGAGCAGCTCAGAGGACTGATCCGTCTATCCACGAGTTGAAGCTAAAGGTCAGGGCTGGAGAACTTGAGGATTATTCCGTCTCTTCCAATGGTTGTTTGCGTTTCCGGGGCAGGTTGGTTGTGCACAATTTGATTGATTTGAAGCAGGAGATCCTTAGGGAAGCGCACTGCAGCAGACATAGTGTTCATCCTGGTGCACGGAAGATGTACCATGCTTTGAAGCCGCACTTTTGGTGGGCTGGCCTGAAGAGCGACGTGGCTGGTTTCGTTGCTTGTTGTTTGAACTGTCAGATGGTAAAGGCCGAAAGGATGAGACCTGGTGGTCTGTTGCAGATTTTGGAGGTGTCCCAATGGAATTGGGAGCACATAGCTATGGATTTCGTGATGCATCTGCCTCGTTCCAGTAGAGGATGCGATGCTATTTGGGTGGTTATATACCGACTGTCGAAGTCTGCACATTTTATTCCCTATGGGATGACCTTCTCGTTGAAGAAGATGGCGAAGCTGTACGTTGATTTTGTTGTTAGACTGCATGGTGTGCCCGTTTCAATTGTTTCCGACCGAGATCCGAGGTTTACTTCCAGGTTTTGGAATAGTTTGCAAACAGCTTTGGGTACCAGATTGGCTATGAGCACCGCGTATCACCCCCAGACAGATGGCAAATCTGAGCGTACTATCCAGACGTTGGAGGATATGTTGCGAGCTGTTGTGTTGGATTTCGGAGGTAGCTGTCAAGACGCATTGTCTTAGGTCGAGTTTTTGTATAATAACAGCTACCAAGTGAAGATTGGTATGGCACCGTTTGAGGCTTTGTATGGCAGAAAGTGCAGATCGCCGGTATGTTGGGAAGAAGTGGGGGAGAAGCAGCTATCTACCCCTGACTTTGTGCAGCAAATGAAAGATCCTGTGGATCTTATTAGACAGCGGATGAAAGCTGCAGGATCGCCAATCCAGTTATACGAATAAGAGGCATCGACCTCTTGAGTTTCGGGTTGGTGATCAGGTATTTCTCAAATTTTCTCCGTTTCGTAGTGTTATGCGCTTTGGACGTAAGGGAAAGTTAGCCCCTCGTTACGTCGGACCGTATGAGATTGTTGAGAGGATTGGCCCTTTAGCGTATCGGCTGTTGTTGCCGTCAGAGTTGTCTTCTCTTCATGACGTCTTTCATGTTTCCATGTTGAGGAAGTATGAGCCAGATCCGTCTCATGTGCTTGGAACTGACGAGGTTGAGCTAGATCAGACGTTGAGTTATCAAGAATATCCTTTGCAGATCCTTGGCAGAAAAGAGAAATAGTTGAGGAATAAAACCATTCCGTTGGTGATGGTGCAGTGGAGCAAGCATGGCAGGGAAGAAGCTACGTGGGAGCTGGAAGAAAATATGCAGCGCGAATGGCCGCATCTGTTGAGTAGCTGTTGAGCTAAATTTCCAGTAGTTTGTAGCTTTTAGTTGTTTTTCTTCCCTAGTTGTTGTTAATTGTTTGCTCAGCTATCTTGAACTCTTGGCCTTGTGTTAGGCAGACTCCTGTTTTGTTATCCTGCTGCTGTGTTGTGTTCCAGAGTTGTTGTTGTGATTTTGGGGACGAAATCCTTTTTAGTGGGGGAGAAATGTGAGACCTGGAAAGTTGATTAAGATTAATTGTTGGATTAATTGGAGTTTAAGGATTTCTGGTAGTTCATATTTCACATTTAGAGCATTTCTGGAAGTTTTCATATTTTTGAGATTTTCGTGGTGAAAGCTGGTAGCATGTTTGTATCCAGCTGCTGCTTTATCTCGTTTGTTGAGGGCAAAATGGTAGCGTTTTGATAAGTTGGTGCGACGCCGTTTTGGTGGTTGCGCCTGGTACCATCTGCGAGGAGTGGTTGCGTCTGGTTGTCCAGCTGAGAGCAGATGTCAACGATGGTCAACTCTACTGTAGCTTGCGTCTGGTTTCCTGTAGCATGCGACTGGTTTTGTGCGAGGGTTGTCGACCAGATTTGATGACGTAAGCTATACGACGCCGTTTTATTAAGTTGGAAGGCAGCGTTTTGATGCAACGTCTGGTATCAGCTTTTGAGTGTTATACAATCCAGCTTTTGGATTTGAGAACCAGCCTATGGTTTTTAGGCGACCAGCTGGTGGCAGATTTGATGACGTAAGCGGTGCGACGTCGTTTTGTTAAGTCGCTGCGACATCGTTTTGATTTGCGTTGTTTGAAAATTCAGCAGCTGGTTTCTTTGCGTCTGCTGGTTGGATTTGTTTGTAGTATACCTGCTGGTTTAGGCGGTGGATGTTTCTAACCAGCTTGTGCGAGATTTATATAAGAAAGACTTGATCTTCGATTTGAGATATCAGATTCCATACTTAGAATATTTTCCCCGATTGTGTTCTTCGCTTCGAACCCTAGGTTACTGTTCACAGTAGATTTTCTTCGGCAATTCCCATTGTTTCCGACCGTTGTTTGGTACGTTCGAGGTAGCGTTGGACTCCTCTTGCGAAGCTCTATCACTCCATATCACTTTTGGAGGCTGTGGTTGGCTAGTTGAGGAACGCGAAGTTGCTGCCCGTTTGTGCATTTTGTAGTACAGGTAGAACTTCGTTCCCCTTTGTGGTAATTGTTGAGCAGAATTGAGGTACGGATTTGAGCTTATATACCAGTGTGTTTCTGTCTTGGATGAATTGTAGTTGCTGGTGTATGGAATGGTCGTGCCTGATTGTTGTCCTGGTTGAGGACTGTGTATGCTATTGTGTTTTATTGCTGTGTTGCATATGTTTATATGCTTGTATTCCAGCATGTTGCATACACGCATGACATTCCATTTCAGCTGTCGCAGCCTTTGCCTTGTATCGTTGTTATTGCTTTGTTCTTACCAGGATGCGAGGGCGAGCGGTGATTCCGCACTCTCATTTCCCCTATGCGTCGAGTGGCTAGCTACCACAGTTCATAGGTGGGGTTGTTGATGCATCTGGTAAGGGTGGGCGAGTAGGGGTGAGTGGGTAGCACCCACATGTCCTACACTCATCGTGGCCACATATTCTGTTGCAGATTTCCGTTGAGCTATGCATTGGGTTTCTTTGGCTCCCTTTCCTTGGTGGTAGCCTTCGGCTGTTGTCCCGTATTCTCATGCATAGCATCTGCATTTTATCCATGTTGTTTACTGCTGTTTATAGTTGCTCTCCGTACTGGAGTTTGACCCCATGTACCTCTGGGGCTTGGTTTGTTTTCCTTGTCTGTTGTGTTGTCCAGGTTACTCAGCTGGTCGGGGAGCTAGCCCAGCTGGAGGTGCCCCAGGAGGTGGTTAGAGTATCCCAGTAGCGTATATCATATTTATATGTATCGGTCCAGTTAGCCGGGGAGATGCCCTGTGCTTCGTTGGTGTATTTGATTGTTGGAGTCTGATACTTGTTTTATGCTATACTGTTATTGTTGTTGTGATTTTCATAAACTGGGATTCTATTTTGAGTATCGTGGTATTTTAATGTTTATGTTTTAAACCGTCAGGCCCAAACGCGAAAATTTTACCCGCTTTTTAATAGCTTCCGCATGTGTTTGTATGTTTTATCTCTGATATGAGCACGAGGCCTGACAACTCAGCTCATAGCGGCTAACAGAAACCCAACAGGGAGATGAGGAGCATGGTATTGCCGCTCGTCCTCAATACAAGCATCCTGGTACCCACAGATTATCATAGCAAGGAATGGCTAACAAGATCTGAGCTCATCATGGAAAATGCGTGTATGCAAAATATATAATAGCCATTATAGAACATAGGCAAGCAGAAGATAGCATACACAGCAGCACACATAATATCCATGCTCAATCTAAAGTTGTAACACAAGCTCACATCCGTACCTTAACTTCTGAGCTCTAATTATCACAATCGAAGTCCCGAGTACTCAAATCTGAACGTGCTAAGCCAAACAACGGAAAAACTCAGGGACAATAGCACAGAACTACGAACTGGGAGCTACGAGCTCCACCAGCTCTATCCTACCCTTCTAGCACAACAGACAGCTCTAATCGAAGTGTAAGGGAGGATCTAGCTCTTACCCGAAAGCACTACATGAACGGAAAAGCAAATCTGCTCAAATGCTAACAGACTACGCAAGGTAGCTTCTTTTGCGATCTTCTTCCAGCTTATCCCAAGCCTTCGAAAGCGGTACAGAACGAAGCACCTTAGCAAGAGGAACTCTGCTCTACCAGTGTGTCTTCTATCGCCGACAATCGGAGAAGATAAGTTTCGGTGAACAGTAGCTAGGGTATCGCGACAGAGTAAGGTTACAGGAAATATTTCTAAGTGTTAGGAAATAATATCACGTTCAAAGGGTCAAAGTCTTCTATAAATACAACTTAAGTGTGAGATCTGAAATTTAATAAGAGATTAATTGTTGGATTAATCGGGTTTTAAAGATTTCTGGATGTTCAGATTTCATTTGGAAGGTTTGTATATAATTTTGGGTCGGATTTCATATTTGAAATAATTCTCAGTAGAGATCTGTTGAACGCGTATATTATATCAGACTTTGTGTTTTGGTTAAGGATCAGCAGTAGCGCTTACGTGGATTTCAGATGTTGGATAGTTAGCGCGTTTAGTAGTGATCAGCTGTTGGGTTCTTTACGACGCCGTTTTATTTAGTTGAAACGCAGTGTTTTGGGAATCAGCTGCTGGTCGCGTAAGACAATTACTGTTAAGGGATCTGTTGCATTGTTTTATCCAGCTGCTGGTTTGGTTGATCAGCTGTTGACAGCAAGGATGACGTGTCCTATGCGACGTCATTTGGTTAAGTTGATGTGACGCCGTTTTGCTTAGCATCGTTTGAGAGATTCAGCCGTTGGGTTTTCAACTGTTAGTGTCCAGCAGTAGGAATCTGTTGTAGCGCATATCCAGCCGTTGGTTTGTGGAACAGTGCAACTGATGGTTTTGTCGGTGGAACCCGCTCTTGCTGCTGTCAGTTGGTGTGAAGTGTATATATATTATAAGACTTGGTCTTCACCTGGATTATCAGATTCCATACTTAGCGATATTTTCCCCCGATTTTTGTTCTTCGCTTCGAACCCTAGAACACTGTTCACCGTGAGTTTCTCCGGTGAATTCCCGTCATTTTCGGTCACCATTTTGGACGTTCGAGGTAGCTTTGTACTCCTCTTGAGAAGCTCTTTCATTCTATACCACTCTTGGGAGATGTTGTTAGCTGGAAGTAAGATCGCGAAGTGTTTCCTTCGGCCGTGTGTTTGCTGTGCAGGTAGCCCTTTGATTTAGAGATAAGATCTTACCTTAGAGCTTTGTTATTGAGCTTCCTGTTGAGTTGTTGAGTAGGATGATAGCTGGTTTGAGTGTATGACTCCCAGCCGTGAGTTTCTGTAGATGGCCGTGATTTTCTGTGTAATGCCTGAGATTGTTTGTACGTTGTTTGCTTCGGCAGGTGTTGGAATTAGATTTCTCGGGCTCTTTGTTGTGGTAATCGTTGCACAGAATTAAGGTATGGGTTGAGCTTGTTACAGCATGAGGTTTGGCATGGATAAATGCAGTGATGGCTGATTGTTGTTTCGTGTATTGCTGCCAGTGTTTACTGCCTGCTGTTATGTGCATACACGCATTATATCACTTGCATTTCAGATCTCAGCCGTATTGTACATTGTGTTGTTGTCTCGTATCTTGTGTTATTGCGTTGTTGTTTCTTACCAGGATGCGAGGGCGAGCGGCGATACCGTACTCTCATCTCCCTGCTGGGATCTGTTAGCCCTCATGCGCCGAGTGGTTAACTACCACAGTTCATGAGTTGTGCAACGGCATGTTGAGCTGTTTGATGCATCTGGTATTCGGGTGTAGTGTCAAGGTGAGTGGCTCATTACCACACTTTGAACACACACCAGTGGCCACCGTTTGTTGCAGATTATGTGGAGCTATGTTTGAGTTCCTTGTTCAGTGGTTGTCCTGTGTCTCATGCATAGCATCTGCATTTTATCTTATGCTTTTCTTTAGCTGTTTCAGTTGCTCTCCGTACTGGGGTTTGACCCCATGTCCCTCCGGGGCTTGGTTTGTTTGTTTGCCTGTTGTTGTTCAGTTTTCCCAGGTTATTCAGCTGGTCGTGGTGCTGACCCAGCTAGAGGTGCCACAGGAGGTGGTTAGAGTATCCCAGTGGCGTATAGCATATATTTATGTATCGGTATAGTTAGCCAGGGGATGCCCTGTGCTATTGTTGTATTTTGTTGTACTCAGTTGTGGTTGTTACCAGGTATTTGATACATGTTTATGTTGTACCGTTTGTTGTGGTGGTTTTGTTAAACTGGGATATCTATTTTGAGTTTTATCGTATTTTAAATTATATTGTTTTAAACCGTCAGGCCAAAAACAAAAATTTTACCCGCTTTTTAGTAGCTTCAGCTTGTGTTTGTGTGGTTTTACTCTGATGTGAGCACGAGGCCTGACATTAAGTTTCCCAAATCTGATGAACAGTAACCACCGACAACACTAGCTCAAAGCTGATACCCACTCAGATCTGAGTATCACTCCAGATCTGGAACATACGCTACACCAGCGCGCTACTACCAAACGACGTCGCACCTCTAACCAATTAACACATACACGTGTCTCTTTAAACGGCATCGCATCTCTCCTAACCAAAACATCCAGATCTTAAAGACCAGATCTGATACCAACACTGACTAGCATTCACTGAACCCCAAAACGACATCGAACTGCCTGCCAGTCTAAACAACCCGAAGCCGATCTACACCAACCCTCAAACCACGCCGGTTCACACAGCACTAACAACTAACGCATCTCAAATCTGATTTCCTCTAAATGATGGTGTATCGCTACCCTCACAGGATATACTACCAGCGTTCACTGCATGACTTACGATAACCAGATTTTACCTCTAGCCTCAATTACAAACAACCAGCGCTGAAACTGAAATCACAAACCAGCACTTTCAACTCTACAAATTTGACTACTACTACGCAGAACTCTACAACTGTCCAGATATATTCTAAACACAAAATATAGAAACCCGATACGCTCACCAATCATACCAACTCAAAGCTGATCCATCCTGTTAGGATCAAATTTACCCTCTGTCAGTGTATTCGGACGTTATTTGGTCAATAACCAACATTTAGATGGAATAACCAGATCTAATGAAAGACGCTGTATTCAGCTGGACGCTGAAATCAGACTACTGTCACTAAGCAGGTTCCAGGTGGATGCTGAAACTAAATAGCTTTTGTGTATGACCAGCTCGGTGCTAAATCAGCGCAGTGCAAGAGCCTGGTTCTAGCTGGTTGTTGAAACCAGCTCGATGAAAGAGCAAGCAATATGGTTATTTATTGCTTGAGCTGCAATAGCTCAGTGTTCTTGAATACTTGTGCACCGAGATACAGATTGAGTGTGTATGACCAGCTCGGTGCTAAATCAGCGCAGTGCAAGAGCCTGGTTCTAGCTGGTGTTGAAACCAGCTCGATGAAAGAGCAAGCAATATGGTTATTTATTTCTTGAGCTGCAATAGCTCAGTGTTCTTGAATACTTGTGCACCGAGATACAGATTGAGTAATGACGTTAAATCATGCGGAAATAACTCAAACTGCACTCTTAAATTCGAAATCTTATTTAAACAATTTTGAAAGCAGTTTGTAAATATGCAATGCGTATAAATGATAGTACTGAAAGCTGTAAAGAAAATACGTTGATTAGTGTATGGAAGGTCGGAGCTCAATCTCCTACATATCCCCTTCTTCCGCAACGGGAAGGACCCACTATAAGACTTTTATTGCAGCATCTCTAAGCTACAACCCACTCCTACGACCCGCAGTCGCAAGAAATCCTGGCATCTACCACCGCACACTAAGCCCGCAAGCTGTGTGACCAACAACACTTCTTTTACGCCTCAGTGAGAAAGGCTACACACACTTCTTTAACGTCTCAGTGCGAAAGACAACACAATGATTTGTGTTAGTGATTCACTCAACTATTCTGTTAAGCTCACTGTTCTCATATGTGAGTGAATCTGTAGGATCGAGCGCTTGCCGCTTTACCAAAAGCTATAGCTGGTGGTAACGGTGCAACTCCAATCTTTTTAAACCGTATAGCAACACAAGAGCCACGGTTCGATCGCTCCCTGCTAGGTAGAGCGATCGAACCGTGGCGCTTGTGTTGCTATACGGTTTAAAAGATTGGAGTTGCACCATTACCACCAGCTATAGTTTTTGGTAAAGCGGCAAGCGCTCGGTCCTACAGAATCGTTGTGTAAGAAGTTTACAGTGTAAGCTCACTCTACCTTGTTTTCTCACATACTGGGAAGTGCTCCTGTGAGAGCTGGTTATCTGCTATCTTCCCATGGTTGTGCAGTAGACTTGATTAATCTTTTTTTGCTCATGCACACACCCTACTGCTCATGCTCTGCTTTATATATATATAGCCTGTATGCAGATTTTAGCCGTTGGACTCAAGTTTCTTCCCGTTGGAAAGTCTTCTGAAAAGCTCTGACATAGTTGTACCTTGTGTCCTTTGCATTTAATGCGTCTGCAGGCTTTATGACTTTGAGCTCTGTCCACATTTAATTTTGCAGCTATTGCTGAATTTGAGTACGAGAATTGTATACTTGATGTGGACATGACGAAGCAAATCAGTTTGAACTAATACAATATAATTTCCACGACATTTGTGTTCAAACTTCTTTGTTCGTCTGAGCTGGTTTGCTCTCCCAGCTGGTCTATGAGCTGGTTTGCACTGAGCTGGTTATCCTCTGCTGGATCAGGTCAGGCGTCCTCTCACTATACCAGCTATGTTGTCCTATGCTAGACCAGCTTGGGCGTCCCCTTACTGTTCTAGCTTGGATATTCTCTACTGTACCAGCTTGGGCATTCCCTCGCTGTTCCAGCTTTGGACATCCTCTGTTGGACCAGCTCTGGCGTCCTCTTACTATTTCAACTTGGACTACTCCTCTATCTGCACTGCTATCTGCTCTCAATCAATCTACTATCAGTGCTTTGTTCCAGCTCGCTGCTGAGCAGGCTCATAATCCGGCTAGGGAACCAAGTATGAAAATATGCAAGGTTGGGGATGAACTTGCATATTTTCGCATGAGACCAGTGCTACCCCCTCCGAAACGTTCCAACGAGTAAAACTCATGACTATGCCGTGATTGAGCTGTTTTTTGGCCAAATTCCTTTTTTTAGGCCTCCGAAATCGCGTTTGAAACTTTTCATCTCAACCTGCGCACTTAAGTTAAATCGTTAGCACAAAAGTAACAGATTTTGTGTGAATCAAAACTTAGATTATGATCTGTAAAAATAGATCCAACAATCTCCCCCTTTTTGATTTACACAAGATCTGGATAAACATATGCAGGTATGATTATGCTTGAAATTATTTCTCCTCCTTTTTGTGGGAATCAAAAAGGGCTTGAAATCTAGTCTTCTCCTTAATAGTTAAAACAAAACTCCCCCTAAACAGAGCATGGGATAATTTTATTTTCGAAATAAAAATATTATGCACGAGAAGACAATTTGTCGAAAACATTATGCATGCATGATATTTTGAAGACAAAATCTATGCCACTCAAAATTTCTCATTGATATTTGAAGACAATATATATGCCACTCAAAATTTCTCATTTAAGTAGACCAGAGGAGCATTAGAAGATTCAATTTACAGAATCTCTTCCATTTATCCCTAAGGTATAGCCTCGCCCAGCCCTAGAGATCTTGGCGTCCACAGATCTCGCGCAATCTGTCAGCTCGTCAGAAGAGATTTTTCCGCTCTTTCCTTTTGAGAAATCGCTCTGCAATTCAATATAAATTCCTCCACCTATCCATATGAAATGAGTTTTGAAAGCCTTAAAAATTTTTCAGCATAGACAAGCTTTCGGATGACTATCAGAGCAGACAAAGTTTTACAACTGTTTAAAAACAAAATTCGAAAATAAATGCACCATTCAAGAACAACCTGCTCTGATACCACTTGTTAGGATCGATTTTACCCTCAGTCAGTGTATTCGGACGTTATTTGGTCAATAACCAACACTTAGAGGGAATAACCAGATCTAGTGAAAAACGCTGGATTCAGCTGGACGCTGAAATCAGACTACTGTCACTAAGCAGGTTTCATCTGGATGCTGAAACTAAATTGCTTTTGTGTATGACCAGCTCGGCGCTAAACCAGCGTAGTGCAAGAGCCTGGTTCTAGCTGGTTGTTTAAACCAGCTCGATGAAAGAGCAAGCGATCTGGTTATTTATTGCTTGAGCTACAGTAGCTCAGTGTTCTTGAATACTTGTACACCGAGATACAGATTGAGTAATGATGTTAAATCATGCGGAAATAACTCAAACTGCACTCTTAAATTTGAAAGCTTATTTAAACAGTTTTGAAAGCAGTTTTTAAATATGCAATGCGTATAAATGATAGTACTGAAAGCTGTAAAGAAAATACGCTGATTTGTTTATGGAAGTTCGGAGCTCAATCTCCTACATCTCCCCTTCTTCCGCAACGGTAAGGATCCACTAGAAGACTTTGATTGTAGCGTCTCTAAGCTACAACCCACACCTATGACCCGCAGCCGCAAGAACTCCTAGCATCTACCACCGCACACTAAGCCCACAAGCTGTGTGACTAACAACACTTCTTTTACGCCTCAGTGAGAAAGGCAACACACACTTCTTTAACATCTCAGTGCGAACACAATGATTTGTGTTAGTGATTCACGCAACTATTCTGTTAAGCTCACTGTTCTCATATGTGAGTGAATCGTTGTGTAAGAAGTTTACAGTGTAAGCTCACTCTACCTTGTTTTCTCACATACTGGGAAGTGCTCCTCTGAGAGCTGGTTATCTGCTATCTTCCCATGGTTGTGCAGTAGACTTGATTAATCTTTTTTTGCTCATGCACACACCCTACTGCTCATGCTCAGCTTTATATATATATAGCCTCTATGCAGATTAGCCGTTGGACACAAGTTTCTTCCCATTGGAAAGTCTTCTGAAAATCTCTGACATAGTTGTACCTTGTGTTCTTTGAATTTAATGCATATGCAGGCTTTATGACTTTGAGCTCTGTCCACATTTAATGTTGCA
Source organism: Dorcoceras hygrometricum (assembly GCA_001598015.1). Lineage (NCBI taxonomy): Eukaryota > Viridiplantae > Streptophyta > Magnoliopsida > Lamiales > Gesneriaceae > Dorcoceras > Dorcoceras hygrometricum. The sequence goes on along the minus strand of KV003962.1, from coordinate 15,968 downwards.
GCTATTGCTGACTTTGAGTACGAGAATTGTATACTTGATGTGGACAGGACGAAGCAAATCAGTTTGAACTAATACAATATAATTTCCACGACATTTGTGTTCAAAATGCTTTGTTCGTCTGAGCTGGTTTGCTCTCCCAGCTAGTCTCTGAGCTGGTTTGCACTGAGCTGGTTATCCTCTGGTGGATCAGCTCGGGCGCCCCCTCACTGTACCATCTAAGTTGTCCTATGCTAGACCAGCTTGGACGTTCCCTTACTGTTCTAGCTTGGATATCCTCTACTGTACCAGCTTACTGTTCCAACTTGGACTACTCCTCTATATGCACTGCTATCTGCTCTCAATCAATCTGCTATCAGTGCTTTGTTCCAGTTCGCTGCTAAGAAGGCTCATAATTCGGCTGGGTAACCAAGTATGAAAATATGCAAGGTTGGGGATGAACTTGCATATTTTCGCAATGCTACCCCCTCCGAAACGGTCCAACGAGTAAAACTCATTATTACGCTGTGACTGAGCTGTTTTTTGGCCAAATTCCTTTTTTTAGGCCTCCGAAATCGCGTTTGAAACTTTTCAGCTCAACCTGCGCACTTAAGTTAAATCGTTAGCACAAACGTAACAGATTTTGTGTGAATCAAAACTTAGATTCTGATCTGTAAAAATAGATCCAACACATCCCAGATCTGTTCATGCCAAATCTGGTCTATCCAAAACCCGATTAATTAACTCAATTAATCCAATAATCTTTTGGGTCTCACAGCGGCTGTAACAACCTTACTGGTTGCTGGTGCTCTGCCTTGACCTGCTGACAGGGCAAACACTCGGAAACAAACCGTCTTCTTCATCCTTGGCCACCAATAGAGGATTTATAAATCTCTGTACATCTTCGTACTCCCTATGTGGATGGAGTACGTCGATGCAGGGGCCTCTGATAAATTCTCAGCTATCAGCTGCCCAGTACTCGGCACCCACATATGACCTCTGAAACGTGTGATCCCATCCTCAACCGTGTACAGACCTCGGTCTCTGGCCTCATCTCTCTGTCTCCACTACTGTAACTGCTCGTCAGTGGCCTGCCGTCTCTAATCCGATCTCGAATAGTCAGCTGAACTGTGCACGCTGCTAAACTCGGCGCACAACCATCTGAATAGAACTCCAGTCCAAATCTCTGAATCTCAGCATGTAGTGGTCGATCGACTGATAAGCATGCCACTACTGAAGTCTTCCGGCTCAAAGCATCTGCCACTACATTAGCTTTATCTCGGTGGTAGATAATGTCACAATCATAGTCCTTGACTAACTCCAGCCATCTGCACTGTCTCATATTCAACTCCTTCTGGGTGAATAAGTACTTGAGGCTCTTGTGGTTGGTGAAAATCTGACACTTCTCAGCGTACAAGTAGTGTCTCCAGAACTTCAGTGCGAACACTATGCTACAAGCTCCAGATCATGCGTCGGATAGTTATGCTCATAACTCTTCAGCTGTCCCAACGCATATATGATAACCTTGCCACCCTGCATCAGAACTACACCTAAACCTCTTAGAGAAGCATCTGTATACACCACAAACTCCCCATGATCCACAGGTTCAGCTTATCGAAGCTCCTTTGGCACTTGGAATTACACACATATTTCGCATTCTTCTTGGTCAGGGCTGTCACGGGCACTGAAATCAAAGAGAAGCCCTTGATGAACTTGCGATAATACCAGCTAAACCCAATCGAAAACCCACCTCTCTCTCCGGTGGAACTCCCACAGTGTCGTCAGGGAAAACAACTACAAAGTCCCTGACTACCTCAGTGAGAAAGGCTACACACACTTCTTTAACGTCTCAGTACGAAAGACCACACAATGATTTGTGTTTGTGATTCACTCAACTATTCTGTTAAGCTCACTGCTCTCATATGTGAGTGAATCGTTGTGTGAGAAGTTTACAGTGTAAGCTCACTCTTTATTGTTTTCTCACATACTGGGAAGTGCTCCTGTACGAGCTGGTTATCTGCTATCTTCCCATGGTTGTGCAGTAGACTTGATTAATCTGTTTTTTCTCATGCACACACCTTGCTGCTCATGCTCCCCTTTATATATATATAGCCTCTGTGCAGATTGTAGCCGTTGGACACAACTTTCTTCCCATTGGAAAGTCTTATAAATCTCTGACATAGTTGTACATTGCGTCCTTTTCATTTAATGCGTCTGCAGGCTTTATGACTTTGAGCTCTATCAACATTTAATGTTGCAGCTATTGTTGAATTTGAGTACGAGAATTGTATACTTCATGTGGACAAGACGAAGCTGTAACGCCCAGAAACCTAAGTACGTTGAATTGAATGCATGACTAGGGAGAAAACCTTATGTTAGTATGATTTTCATGTCATGTATGTGAATATATGATGATTTTATGCTTTACGTATGCATGTCACTTTACGGTACGGTTTGAGATCGGTAAGCGGGGACTAGTCCGGCGACGACCAAATCAAAAATATTTTAATGTTTTAGCACTTAGACATGTTTTAAAGCAAAATATTTTTATTTTATGCACAATTTCCAAAAAAATGAGATTTTATTCACGGTTACCGAGGGGGACCCGTTTTTCGCCTATACGGACCATTTTTATGACTTTTTCTACACTTTGAAATTTTATAGGCCATATATTACGAAAATTAAAGGCTTGAAGTCTGAATTTTAAATGTTTTTAAGCCTTTTTAATTAAAGGAGGGCTAGTGTATTGATGGGCTTTTATTTCCTTAAATAAAACAAAGTGTAAGGGCTTTTTTTTGTACACTTTTCATTCACCCTTCACCATAATTTTGAAAATTACCCTAGCCACTCCTCTCTTCAGCCGACTTCAGCCTCTTTTCTCCCTAAGGTGACCGAAATTTGCAAGGTTTTGGATTGAAACTCAAAGGTGTGGTCTTCTCAATTGTCCTCCGCTCCGGTACCGCGTATCTTCTCTTCTTTTTCGATCAAGGCATGTTATATTCTTTCTTTTCTCACCATTTAGATCATAATTCACTGTTTTTATGAAGATTATGCATGAATCTTATGTGAATGTTTCAGATCTCTATCTTCATGTCCATGGTCACGCATGTTCTCGTATGGCACCTCACGGTTTCGAATTTTTTTTACATGGTTTCGGTGATGGACTGCTTGAGTGGTTATGGCTCGATATTAGGTAGTTCATGGTGGTCCTAGGGGTGGCTTGTAGGGGTTCAAAGTGGAGGAATTGTGGACGAACCGTGGGCTAGATGAAACACACCGTGCAGTGTGTGTAATCGCGCCGCGCCATGCGTCTGCTTCCCAGGCTTTGTGAGTCTAGTTGCGTCCATGGTTGGGGCTAGGATAGGTCAGGTTAGAACAGTCTGGGCCTGGGGGTGGTCCAGCCAGCGGGGCTCCGTCAAGTGGTGTCCGGAGCAGTGTGTACGAAACGTTTGTCGGCGGCCTGCCGCGCGAGTGCATGCGGCTGTGCGTGTTTTGGGGTTAGGTTTTTGTGAAGTGCTTCGGTTCAATTGAACCAGCTGGTTTGATTGGACCGAACCGGTTCTTTAAGTCTCGAGTAAATTATTTCAAGTTCGGTCCGAGTTATTTTATCTTTGGGCCGGGTTATTTTATTTTTAAAGTCCGAGTCATTTTATCGGGTCAAGTCAACTTTTTAATTTAAAATTTAGTTTTGGTCAAAATGATTTCGGGTCAACGATTTTAAGTCAAATTTATATTTTTAAGTTGCTGGAATTTTTAAGTAAACTTGGATTTTAGTCAAATTAGTGGATTTTGGGCCGATAGTTATTTTAATGAGTTTTAAGCCTGTTTTAACGATGTCGGGCTGAGCCCTTCGAATGATTTTAAAGAGGGTTATCCCTAGTTTTTGGGCCAATTTTGAGTTGGACTTAGCTTGGACTTAGCATTATTTAAGTCCTAGAAGGTGCCTTGGGCCTAGAATTAGTGGGCCAGCCGCTTGAGCCAGTCCTTGACCGGGCCGAGGAAAAATAATGCATAGGCCCATGAATATATATTTAATTATATACGTATTATGCTATGTATTGAATCGTGAAATGTTTTTAAGGAAATTAAATATATATTAATGGGCCAAGGTTTTTAAGTTGCAAGATTTTATGAAATGCATGCATCATGAAAGTTTAAATTATGTTAAGGCATGAATGAAAAATATTTTGAGGGATTAAAGTGTTGTGGGGTAAAGTAATGATGGGAGTTGGCCGGGTAGCCGGGCCCGGGGATCCCCTGTTAATGTATAATGATGAGCTTATGGATCCATGTGTGACATCATGGTGATGTGGCAGCATAGAGGTGTGACATATAGGGATCCTCGTGTGACATCGGGGTGAACCACACCGCCACGTACGTTGGTTTATAGATTGATCAATCAAATTAATGGCTTTCACTTCATGGATCGACTCACATGATCTTTTTAGTTATGTTATGTTTATGATATGCCTTAACATATATGTTATCTGATAAAGTATGTACGACCACAGTATGATTTAACGTTAAGATCTTTTAAGCACGCATGTCATGAAAATTATGTTCCTATACTTATGTGTCTGTATGTGGTTTTATTATATGTACCTTGTTACTAGCGGATATAGCATGTTGGGCATTTAGGCTCACTAGGTTTAAATGGTGCAGGTGAGCATGATGTTGATGATGAGATTACTTCGACCTACGGTGAGGACGTCTGATGCTCCGCTACGGCTGTTGCCCCGTGACCGTCTAGTTATTTTATGTCATTTGCTTTTAAGCATGTTCAGTTTTCCGCAAACAGTTTTCGAATACTCTGATTTTTATGTTGGCTTGGGAGACGTGGATTAAGGATTTTTGCAGTCGTTTTAACGAATTTTGAGATGTTATTTTTTAAATGCTTAAGTTATGGTTTTATTTATAGCTTTCATTAAATGTATATTCCACGTCGGCTTTCAAAAAAAAATTAGAGGTTTAGTATGTTTCAACTTAGTATGAGAGCGGTGGTTCTGGTGAGGTACTAGCCTGCTGCGTGGATCTCGGAAGTCGCACTGCCAGTCTGTGAGTTTTATTTATTTCTGATTATGTTGCATGCTACATGTTATCTTTGCATGTTTAGTTTACCTTAGATTTTAATGGTTAGACGCCTAGTCATGCACGTAGATTTACGTTATAAGTTTTTTTGGTGTACCAGAACAATGCCTCCCCGTCGCATTAGAGAGCAGCAGCAGGGTGACGACTTGCCTCATCCTCCTCCACCACCCCAGATGACGCCGTTTGAGAGGGCTAATGTGGAGATGTTAGCCGGGATTACTAGGCTATTGGAGCATCAGACGGAGTGACCCGAGAAGTCGCACGAGGAAGATATTGCTGAGATGTTCCGCAAGCAGGGACCTAAGGAGTTTTCTGGCACTACAGATCCGCTCGTTGCTGAGGAGTGGATCTGATCCATGGAGACTATCTATGATTTCATGGGTCTGAAGGACGCCAACAAGGTCCGTTGTGCGATTTTTATGCTGAAGGAAGATGCCGCTCTTTGGTGGAAGGGCACAGTGGTTGGACTACATCTGGAGAGCTTGACGTGGGGAGAGTTCAAGAAGGTCTTCTTTGAGAAGTACTTTACTGTGGATGCCCGGAGCCAGCTGATTCGGGAGTTTATGAGTCTCCGATAGGGAGACAAGTCTGTTGCAGAGTATGTTCAGCAGTTTGAGCAGGGATGTCCCTTTGTACCCGCGATTGCCACCGTAGAGAGTGAGAAGCTGAGGCAGTTCACTGATGGACTGCGACCGGACATCTGCCACGATGTCAACATGGTGGACGTGGAGACCTATATGGCGACAGTGAACAGGGCTTACCGGTCCGAGAGGGGCCGGAAGGATATGAGGGAGGACTATCAGAGGAAGAGGCAGATGCAGCCGCCTGTCAGAGGCCAGTCTTCGCACCCTCCAGCGAAGAAACCATTCCAGGGGCCTTCTAAGGGCCCAACACAGTAGGTACAGCAGCAATATAGACCACAGGGCCAGCAAAGGCCACAGCAGCAGGGGGCCAGCCCCCTAAGCCCGGAGGATATCAGACCTGCAAGGAATGCAACAAGCAGCATCCCTGACCATGCATGTTAGGATCAGGTAAGTGCTTTCATTACAAGGAACCGTGACACATTTCCAGTGATTGCCCGAAGAAGAGACAGGCCACGGGTCGTGTCTTTGTGATGCAGGCAGAGGCGGCA
>KV003961.1:22904-80744 GCA_001598015.1 Dorcoceras hygrometricum | reverse complement strand
CTGTCTTTACCTTCGGGTTCTGGAGGTTTGTTGTTTGTTCTGATGCTTCTCTGAATGGATTGGGCTGTGTATTGATGCAGAACGGGCGAGTGATAGCGTATGCGTCTCGACAGTTGAAGCCCCATGAGACGAGATACCCCGTTCATGATCTAGAGTTAGCCGCCATTGTTTTTGCGTTGAAGATTTGACGTCATTATTTGTATGGTGAGCAGTTCGTGGTGTACACAGACCATAACAGTTTGAAGTATATTTTTACCCAGTCAGATCTGAATATGAGACAACGTCGTTGGATGGAGTTGCTCAAAGATTTTGACTGTGAGATTCAGTATCAGCCTGGGCGGATGAACTTAGTGGTTGATGCTTTGAGTAGGAAAGCCCAGCCTATGATGTTGACGTCGTTGAGTATATACAAAGTCCATGAGCATTTGGGGACTTCTGGATGGCGTTTTCAGCCAGAGGATCATTACTTTGTGGTTTCTTCTTGTCAGGTTGAACCACAGGTGATTGCAGACATTAGAGCAGCACATAGGACTGACCCGTATATTCATGAGTTGAAGATTAAGGCCCAGAATGGTCAGTCGAAAGATTTTTCTGTTGCTTCTGATGGATGCTTGAGATATCGTGGTAGATTGGTTGTTCCGAATTTGATTGATTTGAAGGAAACCATCTTGAACGAGGCCCATTGTAGTCGTTACAGAGTGCATCCGGGCGAGAAGAAGATGTATCATGCCTTGAAGTCTCACTATTGGTGGGAATGTATGAGGAATGATATCTCTGGATTTGTAGCTCGATGTCTGAACTGTCAACAGGTCAAGACCGAGAGAATGAGACTTGGTGGATTTCTACAGAGTTTAGAAGTGCCTCAATGGAATTGGGAGCACATCGCCATGGATTTTGTGACGCATTTACCTAAATCGAACAGGGGATGTGATGCGATTTGGGTGGTGATTGATCGACTTTCGAAGTCAGTCCATTTCATTCCCTATGATGTGAGGTGTTCTATGAAAAAGATGGCTAGACTGTACGTTGATCATGTGGTTAGATTGCATGGAGTGCCGGTTTCGATAGTGTCTGATAGAGATCCAAGATTTAATGCTCGATTTTGGAAGAGTTTGCAAGCAGCGATGGGTTCGAGATTGGCTATGAGTACAGCTTATCACCCACAGACAGATGACTAATCTGAGAGGACCATTCATATTTTATAAGATATGCTGCGAGCAATAGTGATGGATTTCAGGTAGCTGGCAGGATTCTTTGTCCTTGGTTAAATTTTCGTATAACAACAGCTACCAAGTGACTATCGGGATGGCCCCATTTGAAGTTTTGTATGGTCGGAAGTGTAGATCACCGATTTTTTGGAAAGAAGTTAGTGAGAAACAGCTGTCTACTCCTGAATTTGTGCAGCATATGAAAGATCAGATTGAGTTGATTCGAAGTAGAATGAAAGCTGCACAAGATCGTCAAGCTAGCTATGCTAACAAGAGACGCAGACCTTTGGAATTTTAGGTTGGCGATCGAGTATTTCTTAAGGTTTCTCCTTTCAAGAGCGTGATGAGATTCAGATTTAAGGGTAAATTGGCTCCTAGATTCGTTGGTCCCTTTGAGATTGTTGAGAGGATTGGATCCTTGGCATACAGATTACAGTTGTCTGCTGAGTTAGCAGCGATACATGATGTGTTTCATGTATTTATGTTGAGGAAATATGAGTCAGATCCGTCCCATGTGCTAAGAACTGATGAAGTGGAGCTGGATCAGACCATGAGCTATGTTGAATATCCAGTGCAGATTCTGGATAGGAAGGAGAAGCAGCTGCGAAACAAGATTGTTACGTTGGTGATGGTTCAATGGAGCAAGTATGGCAGAGAAGAAGCTACCTGGGAAGTTGAAGAAAAGATGAGACAAGAGTGGCCTCATCTGTTTGAGCATTCGCAGATTTGATCCAGGTAATTTCTAGCTTGCTGATTGATGTTTTGAGTTATTTTGTTGCTCCTGGAGAATGATTGTTGTTAGCATTGAGGAATGTTGATTTGTTATATTTCAGTTCTGGTAGTCCTTCGATTTGATCTGTAGTTGCCTTGGGATTTCGAGGACGAAATCTCTTAAGGTGGGGAGTATGTGACAACTGTATTTTTAACAGATTTGATTAATGGCGTATTACGAACAGATTTGAGGAATTAGCCCGATTTAATCTCGTAAGATGTTTGAGCAGATTAGATGGGTATGAGGATTTAATCGGAGAAATATGTCTTGTGAATTATCGGGTTTTCAGCCTAAGAATATTGGTCAAATCTGTTTGTGAGATCAGCTTTGGACGTGGGCAGATTTGAGTATATGAGCTTCGGTTGATTTAGAACTGTATCGGGTGAGTATCGCTAAGTGAAGAAATAGTGTTAGCGTTGGACAGAAGTGGTGTATTGTTTATCACTGGAGTTCAGATTGGATAATACCCCGAGCGAGTGAATTAGAGGCGTTGGGAGAATCGGTTTGGTTCACGGTTTGAGTAGACCGGTTCATTATTTTCAGATTTGAGTAAGGTCTGGGTGTCTAGATCCGTCCCTTGCGTATTTGAGCGAATTGCCTTGAGAGGGAAGTGAAACGATGTCGTTTTGGATTACCCGGGTATGCGTGTGTTGAGTATAAGTTATGCGATGTCGTTTTGACATATATCAGATTTGGCGTTGGCAGAGTATGAGTGATGCGGAGTCGTTTAGCGAGCATCATATTTGATGAGAGCTGGACCCTGGTGCGACTTCGTTTGATGAAAGCTAGATCTGGATGGTTGCGAGCGGGTCTATGTGTATGTGTGATCTGTTTGTTTGAGCGAGACTCCTACGCGACGTCGTTTGGTGGTCGCACGTTAGTAAAGCGTAGAGAAGTCATCTGAGTTAGCGTTAAGATCTGATGTAGAGTTAAAATCTGAGTGCTGGTATCAGCTTTGACTTAAGTGATTGAATTTTACTGTAACGTTGACGGGAAGATAAATATAAGTGTCGATTAACACTTAGAGAATTTGAGACCCGACATTTCTTATCTTCTTCCCGAGAGCTTCTCAAACCCTTACTGTTCATTCGAACCCTTTTTTCGTCGATTACCTTCGATTTACGCCGCCGTTTGGAGCATAGGTCAAAGCTGTTTGTGGACGTTGGCAGATCTGAGTATTTGAGCTTCGGATTTGATTTAGAACTGTATCGGGTGAGTATCGTTGAGTGAAGAAATAGCGTTAGCGTTGGACAGAAGTGGTGTATTGTTTATCGCTGGAGTTCAGATTGGATAATACCCCGAGCGAGTGAATTAGAGGCGTTGGGAGAATCGATTTGGTTCGCGGTTTGAGTAGACCGATTCGTTATTTTCAGATTTGAGTAAGGTCTATCCGTCCCTCGCGTATTTGAGCGAATTTCCTTGAGAGGGAAGTGAAACGATGTCGTTTTGGATTACCCGGGTATGCGTGGATTAAGTATAAGTGATGCGATGTCGTTTGACATATATCAGATTTGGCGTTGGCAGAGTATGAGTGATGCGACGTCGTTTAGCGAGCATCAGATTTGATGAGAGCTGGACCCTGGTGCGACGTCGTTTGAAGAAAGCCAGATTTGGATGGTTGCGAGCGGGTCAATGTGTACGTGTGATATGTTTGTTTGAGAGAGACTCCTACGCGACGTCGTTTGGTGGTCACGCGTTAGTATAACGTAGAGAAGTCAGATCTGAGTTAGCGTTAAGATCTGATGTAGCGCTAAGATCGGAGTGCTGGTATCAGCTTTGACTTAAGTGATTGACTTTTACTGTAGCATTGACGGGAAGATAAATATAAGTGTCGATCAACACTTAGAGAATTTGAGACCCGACATTTCTTATCTTCTTCCCGGAGCTTCTCAAACCTTTACTGTTCATTCGAACCCTTTTTTCGTCGATTGCCGTCATTTACGCCGCCGTTTGGAGCAAGATTGTTGGCGCTGAGCTCGTCTCCTTAATATCTTTTGATTGATACCAGTTTGGAGACTTGAGTTGACGTATTGAAGGAGCGGGAAGTAGTTGCAGAGCTCGTATATCTTCGCGATTTCTGGCCAGTAGTTCTTCAGTTCTGTTTGAGCTTTGGGTAAGTGATTTCTTACAGATTTAAGCTTCGATTAGAGCGGATAGTGCTCTGTAGATTTGAGATAGCTGATTTAGGCTATGAAGCTTTAGACTATAAGCTGGATGAGCTTTGATGTGAGTTGAGTATTAGATGTCTTGACAGATTTGAGCTTGTAGGCATCTTCCGTTGATTTCTGGTGAGCTGGTAGAGCAGCATATTTGAGCAAGCTGCTGGTGCCATGTATTACTGTGAGATCTGTTGCTTTGAGGTAGAAGCTGAGATTTGAGGTACGAATTGAGCTAAATATAGCAGCTTTGATATCAGCTTTGGAATATTTCTTTCGTGTTAAATTTCTGTGATCTGTGCTCTTATTTGTCTGTGTGCGTGTGAGTTATATGCATTGATATAAGCATGATTCTGCTGTGCATTCACGCATACATATTGAGCCTTATTCTCTTGTGAACTGATTTCCTTTGTGCGTTGTGATCGGCCGGCTGAGCCGTCGTGCCTGAAAAGTCCAATGCTGATATTGATGTGGTGGCCGGCTGAGTTGTCGTGCCTGAATACCACTATAGTGTGATGGGCGGCTGATCTGTCGTACCTGAATATCACAGGATTTCTACTGATGATTCTTGGTATCCCTCATGCATTGCACGTTTGAAATATTGCATGACTGATATATTTGTTGCTTTTTAGATGCTCTTCGTATTGAGGTTTGACCTCGTTCTTTTTCCTTGTTTTGGGATGCTTCGGTCTGTGATTGGCCTTTGCAGGATCTTCAGGTAATCCAGCTGGACAGATTGGAGCGTAAGCTGGTAGATCCCCGTTTTGAGTCTCAGTTATTTATATTATGTATTGAACCAGGGGATGCCCTTTGTGACTATGTATTTGGGGATCTTGATTTGTATCTTACCTTTATTTGTTGTTATTGATGTGTTGGATTTGAGTCAAATCCTTATTTTGACTATGAATGTATTTTGAGATGATATTTTGGTTCAGGTCCAAAACGAAAATTTTTAGCCCATATTTTAATGCTTCTGCATATTTATGATTAATTGAGCAGTTAATCTGTGATTTAGCGCACTTGGCCTGACAATCAGTCCTAACTGAGAATCTCTTAACGAGATCGCGGGAAGAATGTCTACCCTTTTTAAAGCATACTTTGTTGGGGTGAACTATTTTAATAGCCAAGACACGGAGAAGAAGAAAAGATATACCCAAAATCTGTACAGTCTTGAATTACATGACATCTGTATAGTAGATGAATACATCATGTTTTTCACTAAATACATATGGAACTCAGGAGTGGAAGAAAATATGCAATGCAACTTTTTTTCGCAAAGATGTCAGGTCCCTAGAGAAAAATGTTAATAAGATAATAAATTCCAGAGAACTCAGATACTTTGGCTAGAAGAGCCTCGTTTTCTCAAAGGAAAACTGGTGGATGGTGACATCAGACATCATTACAAAAGGATTACAGAGATTAAGTGGAATCAACAAACGAACCCCTTTCTGTTGTAAAGAAAATGATGTTCCAACAACTCAGGCCATATAGGTAGAAGGAAAGGAGTTCATAACTCATCACTACACAAGAAATAGAAGAAGTTCTTGGAAAACACAGACGGTATGGTCAAGATAAAAGACCAAATAATACAAATCCGACCAGATATGTTAACATGAGGGGTAGTTTACGTGATTGCACTCTTTTTTCTTAATATGATTTTTATCCCACTAGATTTTTCGTAGTAAGGTTTTTAATGAGATAGTATTAAAGCACGTAATAAAGACATATCCAAAGGTAGAGTATTATGAAATTGGTTAGTAGTTGATTATTATTAGTTGTTAGTTGTTGGATGTCTAATTATTAAATGAATTGATCAGACCTTTTATTATTTTTATCCTATTATTTGTCAATAAATACACTTGTAATATTCATTGTAAATACACATCAAAATATACAGATTCTCAATACTTTAATTCTCTCCAAAGTAAAGAAATTATAAAGAGATAATAATTTTCTATCAAAATTAAATCTCATCAATTTAGTAGTAGTCGGATTTAATAATACTACTAGTACTAGTGTTAGTCGCAGTGGTGATGTAGTGCTAGTGGTGGCCGTATGAGGAAGAGCAGCATATATATATATATATATATATGACAAAAACAATAAAAACAAGAAATCCATGGCTTCTAACCTATGTGGTGATAGAGATGATGATTAATCCAGTAAAAATACCACAGCAAATACCACTACGTTTCTTGTACTTTCATATTGGATAAAGAAAGATAAGGAAAATGGGATATTTTTGTATTAGAAAAAGAAAATGTTGGCTGTGTCCTGTGGTTGGTGGCTACGTTGTGAATTTTTGTCTCGGATCCCAGATTTTTGTCCACTTCTGAATTATTTGGTGCAAAATAAGTTGTTCTCCGCCAAGGATTTTGTCGTTAAACCAAACTTTTTTGGTACCAAAATTAAATTTTGCTATCTTACAACCATATCCACCAGCTGGACTCAATCTAAATACAACTGGGTGCGTGGTATTCATATGCATGCGATAGATTTTATCAGAATAATTTAATGGTGCAGTTTACTTTGGTAGCATAATGAAATTTTGAAGCACATTTGATCTGACTTCTAAATGAAGAAATATTCAGAATTTTTAATTATGACAATGCTATCATTGTATTGCACTTTTTGTTTATCTTTTCTGTGCCTGCGACATCGATTTTTGCCTACCCTTTCCCAAGAATAATCATTTCAAAAATGTCCCGAGTCACTACGTGCATGATGTCTTTTTACTCCAGCTTGGTTTTGGGCTAATTATATTCCCCTTTTTTTGTACACACACATATACTCATGTAACTGGGAGTCCTGATCTGACATTACACACATCACAGAATACATTTAAAAATATCGTGACCAAGAGTAATAAATTTTGATAATATTGTAGAAACCAAGATCGTAAAAAATAAATAAATATATATATATATATTAAGAATATATACGACTTATATATGTCGGTACTTATCTTTATTGTCCCGTACTGAGAAATGACAATATTTGATATTTTATAACAAGTACGCATGATATTCTCTCCTCATTTTAGTTTTGCCATTGAAACTAGCATGAGCCAACATTGATGTATATCAAATAAAAAACTTATTTTTATCTAGTATAAGACTTTGAGCAATATTTCTTCCGTGACTTGAGATGTATTGCCTCTTTTTTATTATACATTACCGTTTTACTTTTCTTTTATACATTCTAATGACCATAAATTTTATAAAAACCAACTGTTACTTATATGCACAACCAATGCGTTTGTAAACTTTAATAACTTTATAGTACCCTTGGATTAATGAAGTTCTTATTCAAAAAGAATAGTTTGAATGATGGATTGCAAATGAGTTCATCCAGAATCTATTGGTTTGAAATTTACCTTATCTTTATCGATACAAGAAAATCAAAGAATTTGGAATCTACTGATATAAATTTATCTTCTCGAAACCATCAATCGAAACTAGAACTAAAGATTAGCTACCCAAATAATGAACTCAAGCGATGAATTTTTTTTTCGAGCAAGCTTAGTGTGCGATTTTGAGGTATGAGCATAAAGAGGAAGACAATATATGGATTTCCTTTCTCAAAATGAAAAAATCAATTACACTCAATACTAAACTTCTTGGATGGATAGATTTGATTTGAGTAATGATTTTCAAATCTCAACTTGTTATATAGTTTAGTGCGGCGTGGACTTGAAATTTACTTGCATTTTATTCGTCCAAACAAGTCATGAGAATATTTTGAAATCCATCAATCGAGCTCACATTTGTGATTTCGAATCAGAAGTTACAGTTCAGAAGAGAAACCCCAATGGCCTAAATTTGCTTTGAGAAAACACATGAATCTCTCTTCATTCCCTTCCAAGAACCACAACTGAAATAATTGGCCCCCTTCATTTTAAGTGCTTCGGAATTTCCGTTTGATGCAGAAGACGAAGAGGATTTGGACATATTGCGACGTGACGAATAGTCGAATTCCTCGACTGAATCATTATTCTCCATGTTTTCGGGACAACTGAAGCTTCTTCCTCTACCAAATTTTCTAGTTTTCCTTCTTCCCCTACTGCCCTTTAGCCAAAACGAGGCCTTCTTTGTCCATGCCGAGCCTCCATGCTTTTCTCGGTCATCGTGCGGCCGAGGTGGTGGCGCCGACGGTGGAGGTTGGATGAGGTCACTTCCCCGCTGTTGTTTTGGTCTGTCCGGTTGCATTTCATCCCTTGGAGTCGGAGTTGTTGCTTTTGCTTTATTTTCTTCCTCACGTCGTACTTGATCAGTTATAATATCAATGCAAGAGTTTATGAAACTAAATTTAAGTTTCATTCTCAGATTCATGCAAGGGTTTACACTGATGAACTTTTCATTATTCTCTTGGAAATTCCAAGTTTTATACACGATTGTAAAATTTCAACTACTATTTATTTCCTGGTGCATGCATGTAGCTAGGCAGAGAGAACTAGGATGTCATGAGAAAATGATGGAAGAATGAAGACGCAGGTTAAGGATTGCGTACACTTAATTTTATTATGGCAAGGAAACGATAGTTTCAAATCTTATATTTTTCTTTTAAAAATCAAATTTCAGTTTATTATTTGTATCTTCATTAACAAGATAGATTGTAAAAATCATAAAGAAACAATAATAAAATACCGAATTTGCAATTCTACCAAAACAAAATTTAGTTAACATTCCTCGAAAAATTCAGCTCAAATGCACGAACCTGCAGTGCCACACCAGCGACGTTGCCATTTATAAAACAAGAACCAGAATCAAACATGCTTGAATCCTTAACCGATTCTCCAAACCTCAGAGGCTCCTTCTTCTGAACTTTATCACGATTAAAAGCAATACTTCTCCGGACCAGTTTCTTGAAACTCTCAACTTTCGACGATTTTAACATCGTCGACCCTTCATGATCAGGAGGGTGAAGCTTCAAGCTCTGCATTAATGGCGAAGGGCTGAGCGGTGTGGTAGTGCTGGTTAATCCGTCTTGCTGAGGGTATTTTCTTGGTGTTCCAGGCTGTGCCTCCCATCTGAATGGAATCCCTTCTGGTTCGCGATAAAACAAGTCATATGATTCGTAATTTACTGAAGTCTCTCTTGCAAGAAATGTTCTGATGCAGAATCCATCGTCACCGCTGAGTAAAGATATTTCTGGTTGAAGGTCACTTTTCGAGCTCATAATTCTCTAATTAGACTTTTCGCGATAATATTTATATATTTTGGATTTCGTTTCTCAGATGAATGGGAACGAGCTTGATTATAGTTGATGATTTAAGCAAGCGTTGATTCATGCATGCTAGATTAATTAAAGTGCAATTAATGTTGATGATACGTGCATTTGAATTTTGGTTATATAGACTATAGAGTTCGTTTCATTTATATTTTTCAATTAATTAATTTTGGAAACAGTCTATTCCACTTGTTTTTCTATCACTTTCTTTAGTTAGCGGCATTTTTAACGGAAAAATTACCCCGGTAATAATTATGTGTTTTTCTTTTAATCAATATGTGTTCTAATATCCATTAACAAAAATTTTATAGTTTGTAATGGACATGCAAAGAAACCGTCCCCCTTTTTTTTATATAACAAGGAACACAGAGACAATAGATTATGAACTACCTCAACCAGTTAAACCATAGTAGATAAGTCATATACAATGAATTCACCCCGAAATGTTAGTCGTAGGAATTTAATATGTATAATTCCACCAATCTGCACACCCCTTACTAGACAAGCCCCTAAGACAAGCTTGTCCAAAAATATATTGGTAGAAAATTGAATTTTGACACAAATTAATCATAATTCACCAAATTGGATACAAAGCATATTTTCTTTGGAGGTGAGGTTAATAGATATAGTCTTGAAAGAGTGCCAATTTTTTACGCCATGTACACACAAAACAAGGTCTAATAATGAAATAAAAATCTCCGAAGTGTACATAGACTTTCGAAAACCTCTATCAATGTACTTTAATTCGAGACATTGAAGTATGAGAAAATAGATACCTATTCGTTATTTTACGTTCCTAAGATCCCATAAAAACATACGGAAATGTTAGGCCATTTTTGTCACTAGTCAAGTTGGATCTAATCTTGTTTGTGTTATTATTATTAGTGAAAGATTATAGGTTCACTTTGCCCACAAAATCACTCGTTGAATTTAAGCCATCTACAATTGTTAAGGTGATAGAATAGGGATTGACTTTTATAAGCGATTGTATTTGCATCTATTGCAGGTTACCTTTGGTCATGGGCAGCCACAAGAACTCACTCACTAAATATTATGATAAAAAAAGAACCCATTAATTAAATAATGTGTGTGATATCTCGTGGTGAACGTATTCGTGTAGGGGTAGGAATGGAGTAAACGATTTCTCGTGGTGCACGCATTCGTGTAGGGGTAGGAATGGAGTAAAGGATCACAAAAATCCGGTGCGCTTTCACTTAAACTTGAAACTTATCGATAACATCCTACTATGGCCAAAAGCAATAAAAAGCGGTTAAACATCGTTATCGTTTACCATATTAATAATTATTAAGCACGTTTAGTTATAATAATGTAATTTTTTGAAAAAAGAATCGATATATATAAGAAGAAATAGATTAAATTAAAATATTTTACTAGTACTTCATAATATAAACATATAATCGTACTAACAATGATTGAGAGCAAAATTTTAAAAAAAACTAGATTGATGAACGAGAAATATAAATGGAAGATTTTATACAGGGAATTATGTTTGCATCCTGAGAGTTGTGTCAAAACTCATCATATCAAGAACTTGTACCAACTAATCTTTAAACCAAATACTCGTTCAACATCGAAAAATATTCGATACTTCAGTCTGACAGATTTTCCATTCATGCTTCTTGTTCAATTAGGTTTTGCATAAAAGTGCATCATCGGGAAACTCTATAAGAAGGAAGCGCAAATGTCACCTTTTACGATATGGACTCTTAGGTTTCAGAACTATTACATAAAGAACTTAAGCACGAGACCTCCATAGAGTCTCTATGTGCCGATTTTAAGAGAATTCTATAATGACAATTGAGAATAATCAGGAAAAGAACGCAATGAAAAGATAAATATTGTACAAGTAGCAGCAGTTAGCTGATCTTCTAAAGCTAATCATGGTCTTTAACTCCTCCGTGGCTTGGAATCGAAATAAAATCTAGGAAAAATCCAAGGGTCGAAACATATGATAATTTGATTACACTCTAATTTATGGGTTTTTTTTAAAAAATCAGATCAGTACAGTTCGACATGAAATTGAAACGTTCTCCATTGTAAGATGATACACTACTAGCCCCAACTATTGTCTGACAGACCAGAACACGACCCTTGAGATTACTGTTAATAATGTTACTCTCCAACAAATCAACAGATACAATGTGCAACATCTATTCAGTTTAAAATCATAAATGTATTCTACTCTATAAGGACGACTGGATAATAAATCAAAATACGATCTTTTCACCATCAGATCCTTTCGGGTATCCATTATAATCCAACCTTACATTCAAAGTAGCACAAATGGCCCTATATTTCAACCTCAATGAATCCATAATTTCAGAAATTGACTCGTTTTCTGGGTCAGAAATTGGGTACTTGTTGAGCAAATCATCCATCTGCTTGATGGTCTTCTGGATCCTGACCGAAAAGCAAGCTGGGTCAATCCGAATTGCGGAGTTCCAAATTTTGACGCAACCTCTGTAAAAGCCTAATTCCTCACCAACTTCAAATCCGGTTTTCAGACCCACTTGATGACCTTCTTCTTTTCCGGAAAGCAGTCCATCTGCGTAACCTTCATCATAGCCTTCTTTGAAATGGGTTTCTTCTAAATTAAGAGAGGATTCGAATATGTCCTCAATGGAATCCATGAAATCGTTGGATAATCTGACCTCTGATCCCACGTCTCAAATTCCTTTTGTTGTATATTCCAAACAGTCACACTTCAGAAAGAGGAGCTGTATAAAATCCTATACAATCATAAAATGAAAGTAAAATGATTAAACAGTACAGACAAAAAATACCAGCAGTATCGGGGTGGGCAATTTTGTCATTATTTTTCCTACCCTCCAAGGGGGCTGCGCTATTTCACAAAACATGTGTGGAAAAAAGTAACTTGGGATTGCCGTCTGCCAACACTAATGGACCTTTTCCTCAATTTTAATTTTACTTATATGTGTAATTTGTGAGGGCCCGTGCTCCTAGTTAGTTTTAATTACCAAACAATCAAGACTAATAGTGTAAACAGCGAAAACGAGTCTAACTTTTTCCATTTGGGTGTAGAGAAATTTTGGCATGACATCCCCGTAAGTAAGTCGTTCCAAAAAAATTCAAAAACACCAATAAAAATTTATATGCTCAAAATAGAGTCAAAATTCACTATGCAACAAGACACAGTGCCGATGCGGCTCAATCACACGAGACATAATCCAACACTCGAAAACATCGGAATACAACTACTTACAGCTTCTCCCCGAAGTAAGTAGCAGACACATATATAGTATAATAATATCTGGGAAAACTCTGACTCAATCGACTGAACTCACTGGGCACCACCACCACAAACGAATCGTTTCCACAACAGTGCCCACCCGTGCCAAGAATGCAGCATCAAATCGCCACCCTTCCATGCACGTAGCATCGAGGGCACGGGAGCTACCCAGTCATCCTCATGCTGTTATGTGGAGTGTACTAAATCCTATATCACTCGCTCCAATGATGGCTCAACAATCTCATTATATCAGATATCAGAAATGGTGATCAATGAAAGTCAAGGTTCAACATGTTATCAACCAATTAATGTGCTTATATAACGAATATCCCTTGCATATGTCCACTGACTTGAACTTAAAACAAATATCAATCAATCAACATATATGCATGAATACAACCAATTATCCACAATAAACACATAAGTACGTCACAACTCATCACAAAATACTTTAACAGCACTCCACATCATTAAAAACTGTCATAATAATTTAGTTTTGAGCGTACCTCAACCGTGCACGTAAATTACCGCAGAAACATATTGTCTCCCGAAAAATCCAACCTGACGCAAAATCATTTATTTACACGTTAACTCCAAGAAATTCCAAATAACTCAACGATTGAGCTTACAATTCTAAAAATACGATTTGAGCTCTTAAATTCCTTCAAACTCACAGCAACCGAACCATACTTCGTTATTTGTTTAACTTACCTTTCTCCCAAGAAACTATCAAACTGACACAACATAAAAGAAAATCATATCTCACTCGTTTTAGATCCAAAAGATCTGAAACTTGTGACATTCCAAGCTATTTCAATGAGCTAAAACTTTCTTGTTGACACTAACATAAAAATCTAAATGGATTGATACCAGATTTCTTTGTATGCTACTGCTTCGGTGTGTTTCTGACTAATAGTTCCATATTGTAGCAGTTACAGAAAAATGGTTATAACTCCTTCACCTCAAGGCCAAATCAAGTGATTCTAAATTTGATACAATCCTATCAAACAGAGCTACGACTTTTTATTTGAATCATGTTTTCAAATTCCTAGCTACGAATTCCAGAAATTATAAAAACAGAAGCAAGGTCGCTACATCAATCCAGAACACAGTTTCGACACGTTTCACTAAACAATTCATATATACGCCATATGTTAACCAAATTAGGTCATTCCAGCGCCCATTTGAAGCCAAGACAAAACACTTTAAAGTTTATTCAAGTGCAGATTCAGCATATGCATGGAACATATCCATTAAATTCGATTCTAAGATGCCTGTGCACTGAACTCATTGTTGAAACCTAAAGTATACATACAATACAATAACCTCAAGGCAACATTAAAAAAAGCTTAGCCACTAATGATCAAGTGATGTCTCGAATGTATACCTCCAAACGGTAAAGTTCTGGAACCAACTGGAATTTATATCAGAATGAATGGTGAGAGACACGAATGGTGGCAAAACTCGCCGGAGGAAACAAATAACAAGCTGGAACTTCAAACTTGGTTCAAAGCTTTCAGTCTCAGTGAGAATCAAGCGTTCCCACGACTCTAGTTATCTATTTCCGTCGATAAATCCCAACAGTGACGGAGGAGGAAGAAAGGGCGCAGCTCCGATGCGAAACAGAGAATCCGATGGTTCGCTTGGTCTCTTTCATACTCCGAAATATTGGCACTAAATTGTAGCTAAGATCGAACTCTAACCAAATCCACAATCAATTTCACCATTTCAGGCAGCTTAGCGGGGAATCGATGACTTAGAAAGTGACAGTAGAGTTTGGAAGAAAATGAAGAGAAGGGAAGATAAACGTGAATGGCAAGAAGAGGGAGATGGAGATATAAACTAATGATAAAATTTGTAATCTACGAGAGTGTGTATCTTCAATAATTATTTTGTGTTTTAACATTTCCTTCGATCTTTTATTTCAACTTTGCTTGTTATTAAATTAATATATATCTTTAAAATCAATCGCCACGTGTACAGCTTAGACAGAGTACTTATCTGTTGAGTTAAGCGTACAAGGATGAAAACAGTACTGTGATGGGTGACCCCCTGGGAAGTTCTCGTACGTCAAGCTGCTGATGTTGCGCCGCTTGATCTGGTTGGTCATTTGGGTTGTAAAACTGTGATACCAGATCTTAACGGGTAATACTGTCTCTGCTGGGGATAGGACCGACGGTAGGGGAAGGGTAAGACTGATCTCTAAGAGAATTGAGACTGTACCAGCAGTTAGACACGCACCTCCCCTGACTCATAGGCCTAACAGTCCAACCCTAATGCATATAATAGATGCACTCTGCGCTGCCACATTATAAGGAAATAAAGTTGCACCTTGGCTAACAGCTATAGCTTTTGACCTAGTGTTAAGCGCTTGATCCTAACATTATCTGCTGAGAGCTGCTGTGCTCAGATCTTATGGATACAACAACAGCTCAGAGACTACGGTGTTGATGCTATTGAAGCTCCCATCTTATGGGAAAACACAAGTGCTATTGCTATCACTAAGAACCCTGTGCTGCACTCCCGAACCAAGCACATTTATATAAGACATCATTTCATTCGAGACCATGTGCTGAAAAGAACATCCGGCTGGAGCATGTTCCAACAGATTAGCAAGTAGCTGGCATCTTCACAATGCCACTCCCGGACGTTAAGTTTTCTTATTTACAAAATAGGTCTCTTGTATATGTCATAATTTATGTTCAGTGAGCATTTCTTCAGGGGGTATAATTTGGTTCAAACAGATAAGAACGATAGTCTACTGAATGTCTTTGTGTTGATCTGGTCCATATTGCTCTGACACCGCTTAGGGACATATACAGTTAGATCTTATCAAGGTGTTTGGACTAATTTTTCGGTGCTGATACAGTAACTTCTGAACGATTGAGATTATTTTGTCTTTTAAAATCATACGATTAAAATTTTTTAGTTTAAATGTCGATCAACCCTATATTAACGTGTGCCCATTAATGTTTCTCTCTAATCTTTTACACATATACACTGTCCTTGTTCATTTGTTTTCCATACGCTTTCAAAAAATTTCTCTACATTTTCAAATTCCCTTGCAATCTATCGCCTTTACTTTCAATTTCCTCAAATACTATCATGGCCACCTTCGTCAACAACTCATTGCAGATCAATTTCGATTAGTGCTGACCATGACCATGAATGCACGGTGAGGATGTTCAAAACGCTATAGGAGTCTGGGCTCAGAGGATTTTTGGGGGTGTCTGGGTACATGTTTGAGAAAACGCTAACACAGTTCTTCGAGAATGGTACGTTTGTCAATGAGGAGATAGTTACCAATGTCTCGGGGGGAGAAAATGGTTATTTCAAAGGATATTTTTACCGAATCGTTCCAACTCCCATATGAGGGAATCATCAGTTTCACCAATCTCTCGGTCAAGGTTTGTGGCAGACATGAGTGTGATGTTCTAGCTGACTGGGGTCCCTTCAAGCCTTCAAATAAGAACTAGGATATGAAGGCTGAATATAGGCTACGGAATGATATTTTGGCGAAGTCGTTGATGGCCAAGGCTGGGTCGTTTTATGCTATGATCGGAGAAAGTTTTGAGATGGTGGTGGCGATCAGCGCCGGGATTCCACTAAACTAGGCACAGTGCTGTTAAACATCTTGGCTGGCATGGCCTATATGCCTAGAAAGAAATCCTATGGATACGAAGTGCAGCCTATTGTTAGAGAAGCTGGTGAAAGCGGATCTTGGGGAGTTCGTGTCTCTGCATCCCTTGAAGTTGCTGATGAAGAAGAATATGATGTTGCTCAGCTGGCAGGGACCTCTAATGCTGCTGACGAGGGTCCTATCCCAGAAGATGTTGGAACTTCTGGTTCTGTTGGGACTTCAGGTGTTGAGGCACATGTTGAAAGTAATGTTGGAGGTACTGCTGCTGGTCCTCATCTGGAGGATAACTTTGTTCACTGGAGTGGTGGCCCAGCCACGAAGACTATAGATATCTGACAAATCAAATGGGCCACCCACTTCATGCCCAAAATCGATCCATATTCCAAGGGCAAGGAGCTCCTGATGACGTTAGAACGGACAAACCCAGACTCGGAGCATTGTACAGAGGTACTCAAGGATATTATGAGCAAGTGGAGCGTTGGTGTGGGGACCTCGGGTGCTAATCGAATCGTAAATGGAAATTAACACGTAAACAACATTCAGGTAAGATTAACAACTTTTTTTGATACAACCAAGCAAGCTGATTTAGCAAGCTGGTCTACGTGCTGTCCACCATTCTATTCTTTGTTATCATACAAATTCGAAAGCCAAGAAAGATAGATATATAGATAGATAGATAGGCCATCATTACAAATTCTAAATACAAATCTCTATCCCTTTACAAGCTACACGGATAGCTATAGTTCTGCTTAACCCGACGTCCCACTTCTAAGACGCAAGCTTGAGCTACCCTTGTCGAGTCTGACCAACTCCTGCCCCACCTGTTGTCATGTACACATACAAACTAAGAAACAACCAGATAACTCTGGTGATAATAAAAATCTCAGTATAAACGATATAACATGCAACATAATAATCATGAATGCAATGCATGTCAAGAAACAGGGGTATCAAAACTTATGTTCAAAAGATACAAGGTTCTTGGGATCCCAGGGAATAAGATCTCAAGCCAGCCATCGACTATCCCAATCGGAGTGGTTCCATATATCTCAAAACCCCTGACTTTGACGTAACTATAGTGAGTTTTATGGCTCTAGGAGTCGATCTACATCCTATGCCACTCGACTATATCCCCCCAAACATCTCTTGCACTCTAGGCTATTCTGTCCTCTGTGCCTCGATTTCAGGCCCAAGATGAATGCAACCATATCAAGATGCATCAATATAAACAACAACAATCTTATTGCTAACAAGCCAACAAATATCCACGTTCAACAAACAAAAACAAGAAGACAAGCAAGTATGTGATTTTAGGGACACTCGAGAATCGTATCTATCTCGAGTATTCTATCCCATCTAGAATGATATCTGTTTATACCTCTAATCTTGCTTCTTATTGTACTCCAAATAGGCTGGAACTCTAGAATAGAAGCTCCGGAGTCTTCTTTGCTATCGCAGTTCGACCCCTCTAAAACTCCAAGTTGGTATAAGAGAAAAGCGGGGAAATTTTTGGTCGGATGAACTGTGACAATCCGGTTTTCTAGAAAGAATATATCTCGGAGTTGGAAGTACTCTCAAGATAAATACGACTTGTCTCCGACAATCTATGAAACGATGGTCGTAGATAAGTCTAACTCTCGAAATATAAGTATGATTATTATAAGATAAGTCTGAAATTTGGCCGCAAAATATGAGTAAGTGTTGGTCAACAGTCATACAATACATATACCTTACGTTCTTCAGATCTGTATCCAGCTTAGGCATGCAGTTTAGCATGCACGCACACAATTCAGTTCTCGCATCCGACAGCTCACGCCCACAGACAGATCACGCTTGTGTTAGAGTCGTGCTCGCAGACAGCTCCCACGTACTTCTCAGCTCTCGCACACACAGATCTGCTTGGGTACTCAGAACAGCTCGCATATTCTCATATCAGCTTGCACACCTCAGCACAATAAAATCAGATCAGATCGCACCTGATTTGATCATACGAAACAGTTCACATCATGCACATTAGTATCATATCGCATCATCAGTACTTGCTATACTCAATAGTTCAGCTTAGCATACTCGGATCAGGTCGCCCCTACCACTTCAGCTTAGGATTCTCCAGCTTACAACAGCCAAATCAGTTCGTGATGCTCTCAGATCACACTACACATACTCGGAGTAGCTCAAGATGGTCAACTCAGGTCGTGATGGTCAACTTTAGCTGCCACTGCTCTGATCAGCACGCGACAATAGATCAGCTCACGTTAGCTGATCCCTAAGCTTGCGCCTAAGATAATCTACCCAAATTACGATCTTTTTCACTAAATAAAAGTCGATTAATCACAGTCCTTACATTCTCCCCTCCTTATAAGGGATTTCATCCTCAAAATCGAACACAATCTAGACATATAAGAGATTACACTTGAGTGAAAGACTGAATTAAAACTCACGTAAGTGAAACAACTCTGAAAATCTGTCTTATATCCTCTTCTGGCTCTCATGTTGCTTCTTCAACTCCGTGTCTGCTCCTCTGCACTTTGACTAACGAGATTAACTTATGTCTGAGTTGCTTCTCTTTACGATCAAGAATCTGTATCGGATGTTCGAAGTAACTCAAAGACTCATCCAGTTCTGCCTCGTATGGTTGAAGAATGTGAGATGGATCTGTAACGCCCAAAAATCCTGATTACGTGAGAACGAGTGCATGACTAGGGGGAAATGATTTTTAGAAAATTATATGTCATTTTATGTGATTAAATGATAGTTTTAATGTTTCATGATGTGCAGGACATATTTTTAGCCTATTTGAGTTCCGGACACGTGGACTAGACTATGGACGACCGAGGTGAAAATTATTTGAAATTTTTAAGTCCTCAGATTTTTAGGAGCCAAAATTTATTATTAGGCAGCGATTTCCGAAAAACATGGATTTTATGTATAATTGTTGAGGGGAACCCGTTTTTCACATATACGAACTGTTTTAATAGACTTTTTCTACATTTTAAAAATTAGGAGGCTTTATATTACGAAAATTTGGAGGTTCAAAGTTTAAGTTTAGAGTTTTAACCAATATTTTTATTTACTGGGGGTTACTAAAGTAAAACGCTCTTTTATTTCCTAATTAATACTTGGAGGGGTCTTTTGTAACACTACTCATTTTCATGCAACCCTAATTTCGAAACCCTAGCCTCCTCCTTCCCTCACTCTAGCCGTCCCCTTCCCCTTGGCAAGGCTCCATCGATTTCTTTCTCAAAGTTTCGTGGAGATTTCAAAGGTTGATCGTTCCATCTCTTCCTTCGCTCTGGTAGCACTTAGACTACATAGTTATTCAAAAAGGTATGTTCTATTCTCCCTTTTTCTCACCATTTAAATCATATTACACTGTTTTTAAATAATTATTGCATGATTTTTATGTGAATTTATTAGATCAATGTTTATTGTTTACGATTCATGCATGCATCACGATTTTTAACCCACATTTGAATTGTTTCTTGTGGATCTTCGGTCATGGGTGGTTCATAGGGCTGTGGTTCGGTCCAAGCATGGTACCTGTATTTATTCCATCAATTTAGGGTCACGTGGGTCCAAACGGAGAGCGATTTGGTCAAGGAATGAATTAGTTGCGAATTTTATGATCAGCACGTGTCATAGGCTTGTCATCTGTGCGCGACAGTAGAGTTGTTAGGGTTGGGTAAGTCACTCAATGTATTATGTGTGGTCAAGGTTGATATCAGGAGATATCTCATTGAGTTAGGGTCACACAGGTCCAAACGGTGAGTGATTTGGTTGAAGAACGAATTATTTATGAGTTTTATGACTAGCACGTGTCCTGGTTGCAGTCTGCGCTCAAGCAGTGTCATTACTATCATCGGGTTGGTCATGTCTTGAATCTTTTTTGAGCCTCTTTTGTTTCATTGACTAGTATATTGAGTTAGTGTGATGTAGGGTAAAAAAGGGAGTGATTCGGTTAAGAATTGGATTTGTAATGATTTTTACCATTTTATTGCTCAGCCTCGTCGGGTCATTTTTGTGAAAATTGAGATTTCGAGTCATAGGGGCTGCCAAAGTTCGTGGATGACTTTATTTTATTTTTTAAGCATATTTTAAGATATTTTCCAGCATTTTTAGAATTTATTTGATTTATGGGATTTTTGGTCAATGTGACTTTTATTTTTGTCAAATTTTAATGTTTGATTTTAAAGTGAAGGACTAAGTATTTTATAAATTTTTAAAGTATAATTTTAAAGTTTAATGGGTAAAGTCATGTTTAGGATTAAGTTTCATTTCAAGGTTAAGTCTAGGCTTGTGGGCTTAGAATTAGTGGGCCAAGCACCTGAACTTGACCTTGACCGGAGGAGAAAATGTAGAAGTCCATAGATATATATTTCACTTATATGTAGTATTTTAAGTATATAACTATGCATTTGTTTTAATGAAAGAAATTAAATATATATTGATGGGCTAATCCTTTTAAATTGTATGTTTTTATGAAATACACGCATCATGAAAGTTTTATGAAATATTAAAGGCATGTAATAAAAGAAAATAATTTTGAGGGATTGAAGTGATTTGTGGCAAAGTGGACGATGAGCGGATCCGGGATGTCGGGCCCGATGAACCTCTGTTAATGTTATAATGATAGACGATGAGCGGATCCGGGATATCGGGCCCGATGAACCTCTGTTAGTGTGATAATGGTTAAGATCGGATGAACCGACCGCCACGTACGTTGGTTTCTTATGATTGATCAATCGTTAATGTCATGGCCCACACTTCATGGATACGACTCACACGTTTTTATGTTATGCTATGTCATGTCTTATTACGTACTGATATACGATTATGTAATGATACGACTGATTTATGAACCATATTTTACGAGTATCCATGCACATGTTTTAAAGTTATTTTACGATATGATATGTGCTTGCATGTGGTTTTATTAACGTACTTTCTTATTATCAGATAGAGCATGCTGGGCCTTTAGGCTCACTAGGTTTAAATGGTGCAGGTGAGTCTGCAGATTATTTTATTCCTACTGGCGGTGCGGATCTCTGAGCGCCCACTGCAGCTGCTATCCCATGACCACTCAGTTGTCTTTATCTTATTTCATTAGACATGTTTCAGTTTTCCGCAACTTTTACTTACTCTGATCTCAAGCCAGTATGAATGATTTAAAATTTTGGAGATATTTATTTATTTATGTTTTAAAACGATACTGAGGAATGATTTTTATTGGTTGAGGTTTATTTTTAAAAATGTTTATTTCGCAATTTAATTTTAAAAAAAGTTTCTAGAGTACGGTTCGTCTCAGTTGGTATCAGAGTGGTGGTTCTGGTGGGTATTAGCCTGCTGTGTGGAGCTCAGAAGTCGCACTGCCAGTCTGTAAGTTTAAGATTTTTACGATTCATATTTTTGCATGATGCATGTTCTATTTCTGCATTAGTTTTACCTTAGGAGTTTAAGAGTTAGACGCCTAGTCATGCACTTAGATTTACGTGAAGGGTTTTGGGTGCCAGTATGCCTCCCAGACGTGCTAGAGATCAACAGGATGATGACGTACCTCCTCCTCCCCCACCTCCGCAGTTGACGCCATATGAGAGGGCTAGCATGGACATGCTAACCGGGATCACCAGGATGCTTGAGAGGTAGTCGTTCCGTTCTGGGAAGTCTCATGAGGAGGATGTGGCTGAGAGCTTCCGCAAGCAGGGACCCAAGGAGTTTGCCGGGACTATGGATCCGCTAGTTGCTGAGTAGGGCACTGTTATGAGATTCCATGCCTTAGGTTGCTGGGTTGAATCTAAGTAGAACTGTTAGACCTTCTATAACTTGCCTTGAGTACTTAGACGTAGGACTAGCGAACCTAGTAATGTTTCAGGAATCCACACTGTTTTGGGAACCTAGATTAATTATAAACACGTGCCAGTGTGACGTTTCAATTTCAGGCAGGATCCGTGTTTTGGGTGTCACTACCATTGACTTGCTAGATTCAGGGGCGACTCACTTGTTCATCTCGAGTGCGTTCATTCAGAGGATGAGTAATATCTCGAAGAGCTTGGGGGTGGCTCTCGCAGTGACGGTTCCGTCAAGAGAGGAGATAACAAATGCCAGTGTGGTTCAGGGATTGGTTATGATGTTCTAGGATTATGCAATCAGGGCCGACTTGATCGTTTTGTCGATGTAAGGATTCGACCTCATTCTAGGGATGAACTGGTTGATGGAGTATGGAGCGGTGATTGATTTCCATCAGAGGTCAGTGACGATCAGGCCGTCAGGGCAGGAGACTTTCCTTTTTGAGGCAGCGAGGAGACCGCTGAAGTGCAGGTTTATATCTTTTATATAGGCCAGGAAGCTAGTCGAGCTTGGGTGTCAGACATTCTTGGTCAGTGTTACTATCTTAGTAGATTCAGCAGGCCCTTCACTGTCTGAGATGGAGGTCTTCAGGGACTTTGCAGATGTTTTCTCCAATGACGTTGCGGGAGTTCCACCGGAGCGAGAGGTGAAGTTTTCGATTGAGTTGACACCAGGTACAGTGCCTATCTCTAGGGCACCATACCGAATGACTCTTACCGAGATGAAGGAGCCGAAGGAGCAGATTCAGGAGTTGCTTGACAAGAGATTTATTCGCCCTAGCTCCATGGGGCGCGCCAGTTCTGTTTGTGAATAAGAAGGATGGTAGCATGAGGTTGTGCATCGACTACCGGGAGTTGAACCGTGTTACAGTGAAGAAAAACTATCCACTCCCAAGGATCGAGGATTTGTTTAATCAATTGCAGGGAGCTTCGGTTTTCTCCAAGATTGATCTCAGATCAGGGTACCATCAGTTGCGAGTCAGAGAGGAGGACGTGTTCTAGACTGCATTTCGGACACGTTACATATTACCCAAAGCCTGTATACAGATGATAGTTTGTTCAAGTGACTGACCCAAGGAGAGCTTCTGCGCCATAACTCAACATAAAATAAGAACAGAGAACAGGGTTGTTTACAACCACAAAAATTGAGAAAAATTTATGTTAAAGCTTACTTCCTTTAATATCAGTAAATGTTTTAAATGTTTTGAAGTATGTTCAAGCATGTTCACTTTATGCTTTATCAGTTACAGGTTTACCCGTTGCAGTTTTTCAACTTTCGAGTTGTTCAGATTTCGAGTTTAACAGCTTTCGAGCATATAAGTTTTTCAGCTTACCAGTTTAAAGTTATTTTTATGTCTGTACTGTCTGTCTTTTTTATCTCCAGATTTTCTTGTTGAGACTCCAGGCTCACTAGTTTTCTAAGTGCAGGTGATGAGATTCGCCAGAGCTGGTTGGTACGAGCTGGATCAGATCAGGGGATTTTATCGTGGACATACGTTTCGTGCTGTTTCATCTCACCTAATTTTGTTCAGTTTAGACTTGAGATAATTCATTTTGTAACGAATCAGTTTCAGTTATTTCATATATCAATATATATATATATATACAGTTGTAAACTGAATGAAATTATTTTGCAAGGTTTTATCCGATTTCTTCTTCATTATTAAGCTCTGAGTTTTTTTCCAGCTCGTGATCTAAAATTTTGTTAGACACAGATTTTTTTGAATGATTCCGATTACTTCAAAGCTTATTCAATGTAATCTGGATGAATTTGTTCCTTTTGATATTCATATATAAGTTTCGCACATCTATATACGTATGTATATCAGTCGATCTGTTAGATAGTGCACGATCTGAAAGGATGTGCCACATGGTCACTCTATCTAAGTCCATGTGTCCGAAGACTGACGAGAAGATAGTGAGTATGATACGTGTTCCCTATGTCTCGGCAATGGTTAGCATTATGTATAGTATGATCTCGACTATCTTTGATGTCGCATATGCACAGGACATTCTTAAGTACTTACGAAGGACTAAAAATATGTTCATGGTATACGAGGTGGTAAATTGAAATTGGAAGACTAAAATGATTCTAGATTCCAAATGTGGATGACTAAAAGTCAACCTATTGATTTGTATTCATTCTTAATGGTCGTGTTGTCTATTGGAAGAGTTCCAAGCAAGACAACCATCGTGGATTCAACCACTGAGGCTGAATACATCGCAGCATCAGCTACTGCTAAAGATGCAGTTTGGATAAGGAATTTCGTACAAGAGTTGGGCATAATTCCTTAATGAGTTGGTCCAGTCCCGGTGTACTGTGACAACACGGGTGCCGTTGCACAAGCAAAGGAACCTAGGTCTCACTAAAGATCCAAATACATATTTAGGAAATACCACATAATCCAGTATATTGTAGCTAGAGGTGAAATAGCAGTCGAGAGAGTTCCTCTGCAAAAAAACATTACTGACCCAATTATGAAGCCCTTGTTAGGACCATTGTTTAAAAAAACATCCCGAAGAAATGGAACTACGTCTCATGAGCTGTTGGCTGTAGGGCAAGTGAGAGACTGTTAGAGTATGTGCCCAACTAGTCAACTTGTGGCATGTGGGTTTTTGTTGACTCTATGTAAAACAATCTTTATTTATGAAATTTATATTTTATGGCATTCGATATCTTAATTATTATGATTACAAACTTGTTCGATAATGTACTATAGTGTATGTCAGATCTGTTAGCCGATTGATGGCTATCGTGAAACGCATGTAATAGTCATTGTGAATTCCAAATCAGTTCCTATTCGATTGTGCCGTATGTAACAAGGATAAGGGTCGCCCGAGCTTGAGACTAGCACTGAAATACAAACTACCACATTTCATTGGTAGGAAACATAGAGATGCTCTGAGCATGCAGATGTATAGTGACCTAGTTGTTGGCATAGCGACGGATGCGGATCCCGCTCCCGGGGTGCAACACAATTTTTAAAATTTTTGTGCCCGTGAATGTTCATACACAAATAAAAAAAACACTAAGCATGAATATGATGTTTGAAATATTTAACTTTGGCGACTTGGCACCCAGATCCAAACCAGTCTACTAGGGAGGTGTCCCTTCAATGATAGAATATGGATCAACTCTTAATCCGGTCCACTACCGGAATCTCAACTCCTTTGATGGTTTGCACTAGAAAACCAGCAAAAGTTCTGTAGACAGAATCTCCTCTCCGAGATGGCCGGGAAGAAGTCTGACGACAGCGGTGGCGATGGGCGACGAAGTCGACGGCTTTGACGGATGATGGCAGCGGCGACGTCGGTGGGATACGACGGCAAGAGGAGGAGAGAGGCGAGAGAGGAGAGGGAGAGTGAGTTATAAGGCTTTCTCAACTCGGTTCATCTGACACTCCCCCTAGGCTCCTATTTATAGATATTTCATTTATTAAACCATTTAATGAGCCCAGGCCAGGCCCAAGCCCATTACACATTGCTGCTTGTGTATTCGTGACTGTCAGATGTGAATACATAGAGATATCTGAATATTTGCGACATATGAATGCAACTGAAATACTGTCCTGTGACATCTGAAAGCTTTGTTACTCATATAACCAAAAATATGAATTAATCACATCTGATGTCGAAGTAACTTTACTCAAAAACTGAATACATTCACTTCTGAAGTACTGAGATCTGAGGTAACTGAATAGATACTGTTCATACACTCAAATCTGAATAGAACCACTTGAGTCAATATAACGGAATCTGTTACTAAAGCCTCTGAATCAAGTCTGAATAAACTTTTCTCTACAACAGATCTCTTACTGTAGCTTCTGAACAACAGATCTGTTACTGTAGCTTCTAAACAAGTCTGAAGAACAACTGTCCCAATAACTGAATTAACTGACTCGAATATTCAACTGATCCAAATAACCAAATCTGATTCGAAAGCATCAACCTGATAACAGAAATCTGAACCTCTGAATACTTTGCTCTAAATCAGATTTCTCACTGTAGCTTCTACGCAAATCTTAATATCCTCAAGTCTGAACAATGCCCGAATGGTCAACTCAGTTGTCAAATCTTAACGCAGAACTCTCTAAACTGGAAAACTGTAACTAAAAAGTATGACGTCACGAGATCTGAAAAGACCAATTCTCCTGTCTTCTGTGAAAACTCTCAATGACGTCACGGAATGAAATCTTCAATTCTCTTATCTTCTGGAAATACTTAAGATCAGTTCTCAGTCTTATTTTGTTATCACCAAAACTTATAAATTTTATCTTAACAAGATTTCTGTATTTAACATTCATGCACCGCATATTTCGAAACTGCACATGTTTAAAATAATTAATAAGCTTTCGATTTTCAGAGTTAAGTTTGAGTTGTTTCCGCATGATGTATATCATAACTCAATCTGTATCTCAATGCACAAACATTTCAAGAACACTGAGCTATTGCAGCTCAATATTTAAGCCAATCAGATCGCATTTGTACACAACCAGCTCACATATCTGCTGTAAGAGTTCATGCGCGATCCGGTTCCAGTGTTGCGTGTTGGTTATTTTCCAAACATTTAAAAAATACACACAACTTGAGGGTTTGATGTCTAAAGCTGTGTGAGAGCTTACGTGAGTTGTGTGAGAACTCACGAGACACCCCATATTTCGATCCTAATACCCTCAATAGTTCAGGGATACAGCTAGCCGTGGGCTCACAACTCCTTGTGACTTCGAAAACACATTTTTGGACTTACCCATCTGGCCATATTAAAGCGTCTAGTGCTTTTAGAAGGAAGGTCGAGAGCATGAATTCCAAAATTATCTACGAGATTATGACTTCCATTTTAGCTAATGGATTGGAACTGTTATTTTTAAATCAAGTGGTCTGACTATTTGTTTTTATATCATAATGTACAGTTTTGGAGGTTTACATCTGTCCGATCTAATCGTTGATCAAGATTATGATGAGACCACAACGATGGATTTAAAGCTGGACGGATCGGGCTTGGGCTTGCCTTGGGCCCATTAACCTAGTTTGAGCCCATGAAATATCTATAAATAGAGGCCTTGTGTGAGCTTCTCAAATGCACCAAGTTGGGCAACCAAATCTTGCATAAATTTTCTCTTTTGTCCCCCCTCCTCTTGGTCGCCGTCTTTTTGCATTGCCGCAGTCGCACATTGTTGTGACCAACTCAACGAGGAGATTCTGTCCGTGAAACTTTTGTTGGTTTTCTAGTACAAATCAGCAAAGGAGTTGGATTCACGTCGTGGACCAGATCATGCATTGTGTGAGATACAACCATTGAAGGGCCATCTCCCTCAGAGGACTGGTTAGAGCCGGGAGCCTAGCCGTCAAATGTAACAAACTAAACATCCTAAGCATGTTTATGTTTTGATTTATCACGTTTGAACATCCCCGACCGCCACGATCGATTCACAGTGGAAACAAAATTTTTAAATCTTTTTCTGCCTGTCGGTGGCATGATTCGGATCCACTGTTGTGCCAACATAAGCCACTACCCATTCCGGAGTGGAACTTGGAGAATATCACAATGGAATTTGTCATTGGGTTACCGGGGATAGCGAGGGGACATACTGCTATTTGGGTGATTGTGGATCTTCTCACCACGTCAGTGCATTTTCTATCGGTGAATATTACTTTTAATATGATGCATTATGTAGAGTTATAAATCCGAAATATGGTTAGCCTGCATGGGGTACCAGTCTCTATAGTGTCGGATAGAGACCCACGGTTTACTTCTTCCTTTTGGAAGAGCTTGCACTCAGCCATGGGGACAAAGTTAATATTCAGTACGACATTCCACCCACAGACAAACAAACGATCGTACAGGTAATACAGATTCTGGATGACTTAATGCGGGCTTGTGTGATTAACTTTCAAAGAGGATGTGAAACGAGGTTAACATTATGGAGTTCACTTATAACAACAGCTATCAGATGCCTATCGATTTGGCTCCATGTGAGGCACTCTACGAGAGGAAGTGCAGATCTCATATTCACTGAGCTGATTCCCGAGAGAGGATAGAGCTTGGACCAGATATTGTATAGCAGACGACAGATAAGGTGGTCAGGATACGTGTGAGACCCGAAAAGCTGATGAGATTAATTGAGTTAATTTATCGTGTATTATTGAGATCAGCTTTGAGTTGGTATGCTTGGAGAAGCTATCGGGTTTTGCTCTAGTCCTTAGAACAATTCTGGAGAGTTGAGGAATTGAATTCAGCGATAAGAAGTTAGCGTGGGTCATCGCTGGATGCTAGTGTTCAGCAGTGGTGACGTGAGCAGTTGTCGCTGGATTGTTGGTTTTCAGATTTGAGGAGAAATCTGATATCGTGGGCATTCAGATGTCTCCTAGCGTGTTTTCTGAAGTGGGTGTTAGTACGTCGTCGTTTGGATTAGTTGGAACGACAACATTTTGGATTAGTGGAGGAGACTCAGCTGTGAGTTGCGTTAGCTTTCAGCTGTGTGAGAGATCTGATGTTGCGTTGCTATCAGATGTTGTTTAGTTGTTCAGCTGTGAGTAGCGGGTGACGTGTCCAGCTGCGACGTCGTTTGGTTTAAGTGATCGCTTTTTTAGCGTAGCGTTGCTTCTGGCGCGAGATTCAGATGTTGGGGAATCAGATGTCTTCCTTAAGTGTTGGTGGGTACTGTTCCTTCAGTTATGAGCAGCTGTGGCTTATAATAAAAGGACTTGGTCTTCGATTTGAGTATCCAGTTTCCATACTTAGAAATATTTTCCATTGTTGAACTCTGTCGCGATACCCTAGCTACTGTTCACCGAACCTTATCTTCTTCGATTGCCGACGGTAGACAACTCCGATTGAAGTGGGAGTGGTAGCGTTGGACTCATCTTGCTGAGACGCTTCGTTTGACGTTGCTCTTGAACGTTTGCTTGAAGCTGGAGAGATTCGCTAAGACATCTCCCTTGTGTAGTCCGTTAGAGTGCCGTCCTAGCTTGTTGGGGTAAGTGTTCGGACCCTACCTTGTGTTTATTTAGAGCTCTCTGTTGAGTTAGATGGGGTAGTATAGCGCTGGTCGAGTTTGTAGCTCCCAGCTGTTGCTTTTATGTGTTACGGTCCTTGAGTAGTTGTTTGTAATTGGCTTAGCAGGTGTGAGATCTGCGTTGATCGGACCCAGTTTGTAGTAATTGTTGCGCAGAAGATTTGAGGTACGGATGTGAACTTGTTACAGCGTTGATATTTGGCATGGATTGTGCTCATGCTTGATGTTCTGTGATGCCGTGTATATTGTCTTGTTATCTGTTGCATTTTGTTGCACTGCATACATGCATCTGTTCCATGTTGTTTCAGATCTCTTGTAGCCGTGCCTTGTGCTTGCTGATTAAGCGTGCCAGGGTGCTGTTAGAGGCGAGCGGGTAGCTCCCGTACCTCCTCTCCCTGCTGGGTCTGTTAGCCACCGTGAGCGGAGTGGGTAGCTCCCACATCTCTTGTGTTGGGAAACAGCAGGTTGAGCGTTGATTATGCACCTGGTATCGTGTGCTGAGACGAGTGGTAGATCCCATATACTCACACACATTGTGGCCACTGTCTTCTGTTCAGATTCCAGTTGTTGAGTTGTCCTTGGAATCCTTTGGCTCCCTGTGTTCGGTTGTAGTCTTGATCTCATGCATAGCATTTGTATTTTATCTATTGCTATCTAACTGCTATTTTCAGTTGCTCTCCGTACTGGGGTTTGACCCCATGTCCCTCTGGGGCTGGTGTTGTTTTCCTGTATGTGTTTCCAGGTTATCCTGGTTACTCTGCTGGTCGTGGAGTAGACCCGGCTGGTGGTGCCCCAGGAGGTGGTTAGAGTGTCCCAGTTAGCGTATAGCATATTATGTATCAGTACTGTTAGCCGGGGGTTGTCCTGTGCTTTGTAGTTGTTGTGGTTTAGTACTTGATATTTGTTTTAATGCTGTACTGTTGTACTGAATTGTGTTATTCAACTGAGATATTTTGAGTATGGTTGTATTTTAAATTATATGTTTTAATCGTCAGGCCAAAGCGAAAATTTTAAGTCACTTTTGTATGCTTCCGCTATTATTTTGCGTGGTTTAACTCTGATTTGAGCACGAGGCCTGACATTTTTGGTATCAGAGCTTAAGCTGGGATAAGCTCGATTTATTTGATCACAATTGAGTCTAGGCACAGTGTTGCTTGTTGCATGTGCATGACTATGTGATTTACTTGTTCTGTGCTATATTTTCTTGCCGTGTGATCTTACCCTCTTAATGCCTTCGTAGATGCCGCCTAGACGTAGGGGTAGAGGTAGAGGTCAGTTTCAGCATGAATCTGAGGGTCAGAATGAAGAGGAAGTGCAGCATAGTATTCCTCGTCGTGGACGCGATAGACATGTTGATTTGGAGGTAGATGAGCTGGCAGCCCGAGTGGGCGACATGGAACTAGTGATGGCGAGGTTTCAGCGGATGAATCCTCAGACGTTCAATGGCGATGAACCTAGTTCCGATGCTGAGTCTTGGTTGCAGCATATTACTGGATTGTTCGACCGTGTCAGGTATGATGATGAGCGTAGGCTGGCGATAGACATGTTGATTTGGAGGTAGATGAGCTGGCAGCCCGAGTGGGCGACATGGAACTAGTGATGGCGAGGTTTCAGCGGATGAATCCTCAGACGTTCAATGGCGATGAACCTAGTTCCGATGCTGAGTCTTGGTTGCAGCATATTACTGGATTGTTCGACCGTGTCAGGTATGATGATGAGCGTAGGCTGAGTTTAGCTACGTTTCAGTTGAGGAGAAGTGCCGAGCGTTGGTGGAGAGGTGCTTCTAGGACTCTCAAGGAGACAGGTGTGGGGATTTCGTGGAATAGATTTTGTACTGCCTTTCGTCAGGAGTACGTTCCGGAATCTTTTGTGAACGCCAGGGAGCGGGAGTTCGATAACCTGGTTCAGGGTTTTATGTCCGTGGGAGAGTATGCCATGAGGTTTTCTTCTTTTCTTGTCTATGTTCCTCATGTTGCAGGCCGAGAGAAGCCGAATATTTCTAATAATGCCTCGAAATGATTGGTCTTGTTCAATACAAACCTCGGCAGCATCTTTTTCGTGAGTATCGATCTCTGAGAGGATAGCATTCTGGAGATCGCCAATTTTGCTTTGTGTTCGCAGCTGCTTTATAGAAATCTCAGAAATAGAAGTCTGAAGCTGTGCAAAATGTTCATTGATATGCGTAGTAGGAGCAGCAGTAACAGGTTCAAGAATCTGTTCAACAGCAGTTTCAACACCCTGAAGAATGTCATCTGTAAAGTGCATAGAGGAAGCAGAAGATGAACTCTGATGCGGAGAAGAAAGAACAAAAATCTGTTGGAGCTGATGTAAAATATACAACTGGTGAGATCTGTACACTGAAATCTAGAAGAACTAAATCTAAGATCTGTATACGATAAGAAACATTATCTACAATTCGTGGAATGCTGCTATCTCCAAAAACTGATCCCACGGGCACCAAATCTGTACATAAATTAAGACTGCCAACTGGTCGCAGACAACCTAACATAGAATAACGAATGATATCTGTGCAAACCTTAAACCAACCCCAAGTATTAACAAGAGGCCACTGTGAGTCCATACCCTGTACTGGCCTAAAGAATACAAATAGGGGAGATATCTCTAACAAAAATACGAGCAGGCAGTGACGGCCAATCAAAAGAAACACATTTGGTGCACTTACAAACCACACGATCACAGCCTTCCTCAACTACCCATGGCCCTTCAATTTTCCGTAGGTTTCTGATCCAGCAAGTGGAGAAAATTTTATTGTGGGTTCGCGGAATAAAGAAACCTCGTTCAAGATTTGGTTCTTCAAACAACATTGAACTAACTGGCCTTGTCCACTTCAGCCCGTGAGCTCTCATTTGCCTCAACAGGTTTCTAACTGCCTGCTGGTGAGCTGCTGAAAGAAGGTCCAGAGTTCGCTGATCAATAGCAGTAGTAGGTAAGACCGGATACAAGATTATTGCGCCGTGCTTCTAAAAATTTGCGCAATAACACCTCTCTGTACTTAGCAATGATGAGCAAACGCCGATGAATGGCTGTCTCCAAAGAATCCATTTATGCCCAAGCTAACATTTTCTTTTCTTTGGAAAGAATGTCTTCAACCGATCGCATAGTCTTCAAATTCCTCAAACTAAAAGAATGAAAGAATGAAGTCATCTCTGTGATGACTTTCTCTCTCAGCAAAATGAGAAAGTCAATATCCCCACAAAACAATTGAAATTGCTCACGGGCCGGGTGCCCCTGTACAGTATCTGGCTCCTCTAGATATTTCTTCCCCTTATCAGTTGCAGCAATCTTGGGAAGATGTGCCCTGTACCAATCACCATCTTCAACACCTCTAATATCAATTGCACTACAGAACTTGATTTTTGTAGGCTCTGCTGAAGTGAGTGAAGGTAGCATCATACCTTCAGGAATTTGAGCCAGATTCTCTTCGATGGTCAGATATTCATCGTCAGAAATAGGTGACACAGTTGTCTCCAGAACCTTTCTCAAGGGTTCCAAATCCTCCTCGTCAGTTACAGCAGTCGAGCGCTCAGCAACCTCAACTATGATATCAGCAGACTTTGTGATCACAGGTTCTGCCAAAACTGTTCCCATTTCTTTTCCCTCAGCAACCTCTGGTTCCATAATATCTGCTTCCCACATCACGACATCTGTTCCAGTAGCCTCTGCAGTCACATCTGATATCCCAGAAGTAGTAGTTTCCACAAACACCTCCTCTGTTTCCATTTCAGCAGTCTCTGAAATAATCTGAGCAAATCTATCCTCAGAAATTGCGACGTACTTCTCAGAAACGGCACAAGTAATATCACCATCTTGGACAATAGTTGTATTAAAGAACTACTCCAGTTCCTGCTCATATAAGGCTGACTGACATCCCAGAAACCTTGTAGCCCAGAAGCTTCAAGGGCTTTGAACATGTTTACCATTCCTTCATTGTCCTGAATCCCCAAAACAGAATCAAAATTGATTTGCAGAGCGTTGGAGATGAATGAAGATGCCATTTCAGAATAGTTGGTTGATTGAGAAGATGCTTGAAATATGAATATCCTGCAAACAACGAACACTAGAGCGCAAAAACAAATATACGAGAGCTTGAAAGTAATTTTTCGCAAAGTAAGAGTATTGGGAAGGAAACGACGTAATGTAATACAGAGAATGTGAAACGGTGAGAGAATGTGGATGTGACTTTTTGTATGATGACAACACGTGTCAATCATCCGTTGGCGCGATTATAATTTGAAAGGATTTTGATGATATTATAAAATGATTTTGAATTTTAACCGCGAGGGTGAAAAGGTAAAATGGGTAACTGACGCCAAATGTTTAACACGTCACAACCTTAAGATCTACTTTATATATTAGCAGGGGTATTACGAGATCTGATCATGGATAATCATCAACTGTGTATACATGACATCTGAGTATATCCAGATCTCACATATTCAGCTGACTCAGCACTTAGTAATTCAGATCTCTCGTTCCCCCTAAAGCTGAGACTTACCAAGTCTGAAATTTTACCAGATCTGAAATTCCATGGTGTTCCCCCTGAACAGTAGACTCAGATATGATAAACACATAAGCTTTTCAACCTGCAAAATGTTAGCGCAGAGACAATCAAGGAAGTTCTAAGAGACCCAATAGATTTCTAAAATAAGAAAACTTAGCGTGTGGTAGAGGCTTTGTGAAGATGTCAGCTACTTGATGGTCAGTCGACACATACTCCAACCTGACGTCCTTCTTGAGTACATGGTCTCTTATAACGTGATGCCTGATGTCGATGTGCTTTGTTCTAGAGTGCAGCACTAGATTTTGAGTAATCGCGATGACACTGGTGTTGTCACAGAGAATAGGCGCTTCAGAAGAATCAATGCCGTAGCCCTTAAGCTGGTGTTGTATCCATAAGATCTGACCACAGCAGCTTCCAGCCGTTAAGTACTCTGCTTCAGCTGTGGACGTTGCAATAGAGGTCCGATTCTTACTAAACCAGGAAATCAAGCGATCTCCCAAGAATTGACAAGTACCACTGGTGCTTCGACGATCAACTCTACATCTTGCATAGTCTGCATCACTGTAACCAATTAGTTGAAAGCTTGAGTCTTGGGATACCAAAGACCCAATTGGAAGTTCCTTTAAGATATTTCAGTATACGCTTTACAGCAATATAATGAGATTACTTTGGCTCCGCTTGGAATCTAGCACACATATAGACAACAAACATGATGTCTGTTCTGCTAGCAGTTAAGTAAATCAGGGAGCCTATTATACCACGATATAGAGATACCTCAATGACAGATTCAGCTTCGTCTTTGTCTAGCTTGATTGATGAGCTCATTGGGGTCGCAGCTGCTGAACAGTTTTCCATGCCAAATTTATTTAGCAGTTCTTTCGTATACTTGGCTTGGTTAATGAAAATTCCATTTTCCAGCTGTCTAACTTGTAATCCCAGAAAGAACGTCAGCTCTCCCATCATGCTCATCTCGAATTTGTCCTGCATTAACTTAGAAAATTTCTGGCATAATTTGGGGTTAGTTGATCCAAATATTATATCATCAACATAAATTTGCACTAACAGAACATGATCAGATTTCACAAATTTAAATAGTGTCTTATCAATAGTGCCTATTGTGAAATATGCTCTATAAGAAATTTTGAATGT
The DNA here is from genome assembly GCA_001598015.1 of Dorcoceras hygrometricum. NCBI lineage: Eukaryota > Viridiplantae > Streptophyta > Magnoliopsida > Lamiales > Gesneriaceae > Dorcoceras > Dorcoceras hygrometricum. The sequence goes on along the minus strand of KV003961.1, from coordinate 45,938 downwards.
GTATCATACCAAGCTCTGGGTGCTTGTTCAACCCATACAGAGCTTTATCCAATTTGTAAACGTGGTTTGGATATGTATGATCAACGAAGCCAGGAGGTTGTGCAACATACACTTCCTCTGTTAGGATGCCATTAAGAAATGCACTCTTAACATCCATTTGAAAGACTTTGAAGTCTTTGTATGCCGCATATGCTAAGAACATGCGAATAGCTTCTAGTCTAGCCACAGGTGCAAAAGTCTCATCAAAATCTATTCCTTCCATTTGCCTAAATCCCTGAGCAACTAGTCTAGCTTTGTTTCTTGTTACTACTCCATCTTCGTTTAGTTTATTCCTAAAGACCCATCTAGTTCCTATTACTGAATGATTAGAAGGTCTAGGTACAAGTTTCATACGTTGTTTCTCTTAAACTGATTAAGTTAACAGTTAGACTTCTATTGTTGAATACTCGATAAGCCTTGCTCACTGCTGAATAACCTAGGAAGATACCTGCATCAGATTTTTCATCAAAAGCTGTTAGGTGCTTCTTACCATTATTATGAATAAAGCATCTACACCAAAACACCCTGAAATATGAAATATCAGGTTTCTTGCCACTCCCGATCTCATATGGGGTTTTATCATGCAACTTATTAATCATAGATCTGTTCTGAGTGTAGCAAGCTGTATTAACTGCTTCTGTCCAAAATTTTTGTGAAATGCCAGAATAAGAAATCATAGATCTAGCAGCTTCTTTTAAAGTGCGATTTCTCCTCTCAACAAGCCCGTTCTGTTGAGGAGTTCTAGCTGCAGAAAGCTCATGCTTTATCCCTCTATCATCCAGATAAGAAGATAATTTTTGATTTAAAAACTCGGTACCACGATCACTTCTTATCCTGTTGATAGTACAAGATCTGTCATTTTGTAAACGTTTTAAAAGCCGAATGAGCTGGTCAGCGGTATCAGATTTTGCTTTTAAAAACAACACCAAAGTAAATTTAAAATCATCAACAACGACTAGGGTTTAATTCGTTCCCCCTAAGCTCGTTACGGGAATAGGACCAAAAAGATCAATATGTAAAAGCTCTAAGCTTCGGGAAGAACGTTTATCGCCTTTCTTTTTAAAAGTAGAACGAATTTGTTTACCAAGCTGACATGCGGCACATATCTTGTCTTTAGAAAAATTGATTTTTGGCATACCAGAAACCAGTTCATGCTGACTCAATTTGGCAAGCGTTTTAAAGTTTAGATGGTTCATTCGCTGATGCCACAACCAGCTCTTGGAAGAGTTAGCTGCAAGGCAGATCTGTTCAGATCCTATCTGCTCTGACCAGTTGATAATGTAGGTATTACCCGATCTTTTACCTACCAACAGAGTCAGACCATTTGGACTCTAAACTGTGCATGTGTGCTATTGAAAATTAACTATGTAACCCTTGTCACATAGCTGATTTATGCTAATCAAATTATAGCGCAAATTATCAACAACTAAAACATCAGATATTGAAATATTATCGTGGATAAGCTTACCCTTACCCACAGTGTTACCATGAGAATTGTCACCAAATACGATCTTTGCTCCTCTGTGAGGTGTTACATCTGAACATCAGATATTGAAATATTATCGTGGATAAGCTTACCCTTACCCACAGTGTTACCATGAGAATTGTCACCAAATACGATCTTTGCTCCTCTGTGAGGTGTTACATCTGATAACAGCTTTGGGTTTCCAGTCATGTATCTTGCACAACCTCTATCCAGGTACCATATGATTGACTCATCTCCAGTTTGTACCTGTTATCCTGCAATCATAAAAACAGACTTTGGTACCCAATTTTACTTGGGTCCAGATCGGATTACGCCTTTCGGGACCCATACTTGAATTACCTTAACAGTTTTCCCAGTATGAAAGTCCATAAGGGTGTGTGCAGGAATATGGTGAGATCTGTTGAGCTTTGATTTGGTATTTTGACCATTCAGATCTCATCGGGACTGAGCCTTTCTCCATTCAGACTTGACCTTCTTAGAGCCACCTCTTTGTTGGTTCTGAACAAACGACTTGGATCCAGCTTTCGCCTTTTCCTTGTCAAGTCTGTTCTTTAGCCAACCAGAATTAGAGTTCTCAGGTCTGACATAGCCAATACCAGCTTTCCCTTTTTGATTTAGTTGCCCCGAGATCTGGTCATCATATCTTACCGCCATAATAAAATAAGATAAGAAGCAGGCGAAGCAGCTAGAAGCACTCGCCGCAATTATCATGTATCACACTGGCTTTGACAAAGTTCATCTTTTTGAACTTGTCATATACCAGATTTGACTGAGTACAAGTTTCTCCAGAGCTGCTTTCACCAGCATTGAAACCTAAGCCAGATTTATCATTTAATGGCTTTGGTCTTCCTGCAGCTTGCTAAGAGAAACAGAAGACTGGGTCCAGGAGCTCATAGCCAAGTTTAACCTTTCGTTTTCTGATTCGAGCTCACAGGATCTTAATCTCAAAGATTCATTCTCAGTCTTCAGCTTACTCAACTTGATTTGTAAACTGTCAGTTTCACCAAGTTGAACAGTACTTGGTTCTGCTGAACTATTTTTCAAATTTATGTTTTCAGCTTTGAATTCCTCGAATTTTTGATAAAGCTTCTTGTACTCATGGACCATTTCATTTAGTGCAGTGATTAGGTCCTCCCGTGTAAATTCAGTATTTGAGAAATCGAATACCTCGTCATCTGAATATTGGTTAGCCATTAGGCAGTGAACTTCCTCCTGTTCACTGTCGCTTGAAGAAGAGCTGCTTGATGAGGAATCAGAATCCGAGTCCGCCCAACCTTTGGTGCTTTCTTCTGCAACCAGCACTTTTCTATCATTCTTTCGATTGGGCCTTTTGTCAGATATTGTCCTCATCCTTCTTTCTTTTGATCTTTCCTTGGATTTTTCATCCTTCTTCTCATCCCTTCTGGGTCTGTCCTCCTTCTTTGGCCTGTTACAGTCAGCAGCAAAATGACCTGGACGACAACAGTTGAAACAGTTCATATCAGTAGATAACTTTTCAGATTTTTTAGCATTATTGAAAAATAAGGGTTATAGGATTTTCTCATGAATTTCCCAAACTTCTTAACGAAGAGGGACATTGCATCATTGCTGAGTTGTTCTACAGATTTGCTCGTGCTTGGAAAAAACACTGTTCAGATGTTGCGTCAAGAGCCTTGGTTGGTTGTGAAGTTGACGGGACCTCAGATCTGGTCTCCAATTCAAACTCGTAAGCTTTAAGATTTGCAAAGAGATCATGTAGTTAGAGCTTGTTGAGATCCTTAGATTCGTGCATGGCCATCGTCTTAACATCCCACTCCCTAGGTAATGCTCTCATCACTTTCAGCGCCAATTCCCGATTGCTGTATTCTTTTCCCAGACTGGTTAGCTCAATCACCACAACACTAAAGCGCTCATCAAACTCTGTCATAGTCTCGCCCTTACGCATCTTGATAGACTCGTACTTCTGCTGTGCAACAGTTAGCTTGTTCTCCTTTGTTTCATCATTTCCCTCACAGATTTGAATCAGCTTCTCCCAAATCTCCTTTGCTGTGGCACAGGTTTTGATTTTGCTGAACATGTTTTTATCCAGCGTCTTATACAAAATATCTCTGGCCACATTGTCCAAGTTTGCTTTCTTTTTCTCCTCGTTAGTATACTCATGTCTCATCTTTTCTACATACTCAGGTGCACCATCAGTCGTCGCGAATGCTATGTTGATCTTTATTATTTTCATTGGTCCATCGGTAATAACCGACCACATATCATAATCTTGTGCTGCCAAGTGCGCTTGCATTCTGATCTTCCAGTAATCATAGTCCTCCTTAGAAAACATAGGAATCTTGTTGTGAGAGGTAGACATATTGAAATATATAAAGCACAAACAACAAACTGTTCAATACTGAGATAGAGCAGGCTCTGATACCAATTGATAGGATCAATATGGATTGAAAACAGGTCTAGGAATTCAGAAGGGGGTGGGGGGTTGAATGAAATCCTTGAGATTTTAAATTTTCGAAAACTTAAAACAATTTTTACCAGCGCCTCGCTTAACTTAAATCTGTGTTACCAGATTTAAGGTATCTCACTCCAAAAGCTGATTTCTCGACTAACAGTAAATGTGTGGAAATAAGTTGATTAACCAGTGAACAGTGTAAATGTAAATATGATGCAAATAATTAAAGGTGCAAGGGACAGAGTTTGTTTCTGGAAGTTCAGATATCAAATCCTACGTCTCCCCTTCTTACTTTGCTGGAAGGTATCACTAGAAGAATTTGATGCACATAGATTCTGTCTACACCCAGTCACCGAGCCACGCTCCAAGTGAACTCCTAGCTATCACCAATTACAAGCAGACGCAGCTGCTGAATACAAACAACTAATTCTTTCTCAAACGGCTTCACGTAGCACGTTTGTTACAGACTCAATCTGAATGATAACAGTGAAATACAATGGTTTTTGAGTACTGTAAATCTTCTGGTTCTTTTATCAACAAGAACTATTTACAAATGTAAACCAGAAGATATCTCGAAGATTAAGCGATTAAGAACAACGAAGAAACTTGTTTTCGAGATTGACACACTGGAACTTCAAAATGATTTGCTTGAGTGTTTGAGAATTATTCCAGCGACTGAGAGAGAGAAAGAAATAGCGATATCCACAGATAATGACCAAGAGCTAAAAATAACGGAGAGCTTCTTCATTTGAATTCCTCACGTATATATACTCTTTGTCCTCAATCAATGGTTTTTGAGTACTGTAAATCTTCTGGTTCTTTTATCAACAAGAACTATTTACAAATGTAAACCAGAAGATATCTCGAAGATTAAGCGATTAAGAACAACGAAGAAACTTGTTTTCGAGATTGACACACTGGAACTTCAAAATGATTTGCTTGAGTGTTTGAGAATTATTCCAGCGACTGAGAGAGAGAAAGAAATAGCGATATCCACAGATAATGACCAAGAGCTAAAAATAACGGAGAGCTTCTTCATTTGAATTCCTCACGTATATATACTCTTTGTCCTCAACGGTCACTAAAAGTAGCCAGTAGAGATACACTTTTTCATATCTTCATCGTATCACATTTTACGATATGCAAAAGGTAAATTGTGCTCGTCAGGGATAAATTGTCGTATATCCATATTTGGGCAAACATCGTATAATGCCCTCTGCGTACTGGATACCATTACCCAAAATAGCTCTGACATTATCTCCTTAATTCCAGGAATTTGTACGATTAAATCATGACCATTGATTCTTTCCCATTTAAACATTTGATAGCGTTTCAAGCGGTTCGAAGTACCTGAGAGTTTTCCATTAATCAATTCTTTCTTGAATTAAGTCGCTCTCATTGCTGCTTGTGTATTCGTGACTGTCAGATGTGAATACATAGAGATATCTGAATATTTGCGACATCTGAATGCAACTGAAATACTGTCCTGTGACATCTGAAAGCTCTGTTACTCATATAACCCAAAATCTGAATTAATCACATCTGATGTCGAAGTAACTTTACTCAAAAACTGAATACATTCACTTCTGAAGTACTGAGATATGAGGTAACTGAATAGATACTGTTCATACACTCAAATCTGAATAAAACCACTTGAGTCAATATAACGGAATCTGTTACTAAAGCCTCTGAATCAAGTCTGAATAAACTTTGCTCTACAACATATCTCTTAATGTAGCTTCTGAACAACAGATCTCTTACTGTAGCTTCTAAACAAGTCTGAAGAACAACTGTCCCGATAACTGAATTAACTGACTCGAATATTGAACTGATCCAATTATAACCAAATCTGATTCGAAAGCATCAACCTGATAATGGAAATCTGAACCTCTGAATACTTTGCTCTAAATCAGATTTCTCACTGTAGCTTCTACGCAAATCTTAATATCCTCAAGTCTGAACAAATCCCGCATGGTCAACTCAGTTGTCAACGCTTAACGCAGAACTCTCTAAAATGGAAAACTGTAACTAAAAAGTATGACGTCACGAGATCTAAAAATACCAATTCTCTTGTCTTCTGCGAAAACTCTCAATACGTCCGGAGTGAAATCTTCAATTCTCTTATCTTCTGGAAATACTTAAGATCAGTTCTCAGTCTTATTTTGTTATTACCAAAACTTATAAATTTTATCTTAACAAGCTTTCTGCATTTAACATTCATGCACCGCATATTTCGAAACTGCACATGTTTAAAAAAATTAATAAGCTTTCGATTTTCAGAGTTAAGTTTGAGTTGTTTCAGCATGATGTATATCATAACTCAATCTGTATCTCAATGCACAAACATTTCAAGAACACTGAGCTATTGCAGCTCAATATTTAAGCCAATCAGATTGCATTTGTACACAACCAGCTCACTGATCTGCTGTAAGAGTTCATGCGTGATCCGGTTCCAGTGTTGCGTGCTGGTTATTTTCCAAACATTTAAAAAATACACACAACTTGAGGGTTTGATGTTTAAAGCTGTGTGAGAGCTTACGTGAGTTGTGTGAGAACTCATGAGACTCCCCCTATTTCGATCCTAACACCCTCAATAGTTCAGAGATAAAGCTATCTGTGGGCTCACAACTCCTTGTGACTCCGAAAACACATTTTTTGACTTACCCATCTGGCCATACTAAAGCGTCTAGTGCTTACCATTTGTCGAGTGTATCAAGTCCAAGGTCTTGGTTGTCAGATTAGTCCTTATTAATCGAAACATCATTGAGAATCTACATGATAGGCGCCTCATTTTAACCCATTTATTGACTCCATGAGGGTCATCAGATGGCGGGATTGGGTGAGGTCCCAATGCATGTAGGATTCGATGCTTCGTCGTAAAGGATTCACCGCTCGCCCTTGTGCATGGATATCCTATGCTATCTGAGGAAATAATAGTGTGACAAATCTCTGGTCAAAGTACTAGATGTGTTTTAGGTAAATTGGTTTACCTAGTAGCACATGCGATGTAACTATTTTATCTCCAAGATGGATCTCCAAGATTTATTTCATGGATATTGGATCTAGACTCTCAATTTACCAATGGTCAATGCTTCGGTCAAGATATTTGAGATGAAGGGACCGTACTGTATGCTAACCATTACCTACTGGTTCTTGCAGGAATTATCAGGATACCTAGAAAATCATGGGATGATGTTGATAGACGCTTTACCATGGTTCGATAGGTAAGTCCTAAAATGTGTTTCTGGAGTCACAATGAGTTGTGAGCCCATAGTTAGGTGTATCTCTGCACCATTGAGGGTCACACAAGTACTATTTTCTCAATATATTTGGTACTTAAGGTGTCTACTACTATAGAAGGAAGGTCGGGAGCATGAATTCCAAAATTAGCTGCGAGAGTATGACTTACATTTTAAGTGATGGAGTGGAACTGTTATTTTTAATTCAAGTAGTCTGAATATTTGTTTTTGCATCATAATGTACAGTTTGGAAGTTGTGCACATATGTCTGATCTGATCGTTGATCAAGATTATGATGAGACCACAACGATGGATTCAAAGCTGGATGGATCGGGCTTGGGCTTGCCTTGGGCCCATTAACCTAGTTTGAGCCCATGAAATATCTATAAATAGAGGCCTTGTGGGAGTTTCTCAAATGCACTAAGTTGGGAAACCAAATCTTGCATAACTTTTCTCTTTTGTCCCCCCTCCTCATTGTCGCCGCCTTTTTGCGTTGCCGTAGTCGCACATTGTTGTGACCAACTCAACGAGGAGATTCTGTTCGTGAAACTTTTGTTGGTTTTCTAGTACAAATCAACAAAGGAGTTGGGATTCACGTCGTGGACCGGATCATGCGTTGTTTGAGATACAACCATTGAAGGGCCATCTCCCTCAGAGGACTGGTTAGAGCCGGGAGCCTAGCCGCCAAATGTAACAAACTAAACATCCTACGCATGTTTATTTTTTGATTTATCACGTTTGAACGTCCCTGACCGCCATGATCGATTCACAGTGGAAACAAAATTTTTAAACTTCTGCTGCCTGTCGGGGGCATGATTCGGATCCACTGTTGTGCCAACATAAGCCACTACCCATTCCGGAGTGGAACTTGGAGAATATCACGATGGAATTTGTCATTGGGTTACCGGGGACAGCGAGGGGACATACTGTTATTTGGGTGATTGTGGATCTTTTCACCACGTCAATGCATTTTCTACCGGTGAAGATTACTTTTAATATGATGCATTATGTAGAGTTATAAATCCGAAATATGGTTAGCCTGCATGGGGTACCAGTCTCTATAGTGTCGGATAGAGACCCGTGGTTTACTTCTTCCTTTTGGAAGAGCTTGCACTCAGCCATGGGGACAAAGTTAATATTCAGTACGACGTTCCACCCACAGACAAACAAACAATCGTACAGGTAATACAGATTCTGGATGACTTACTGCGGGCTTGTGTGATTAACTTTCAAAGAGGATGGGAAACGAGGTTACCATTATGGAGTTCACTTATAACAACAGCTATCAGATGCCTATCGATTTGGCTCCATGTGAGGCACTCTACGAGAGGAAGTGCAGATCTCATATTCACTGAGCTGATTCCCGAGAGAGGATAGAGCTTGGACCAGATATTGTATAGCAGACGACAGATAAGGTGGTCAGGATACGTGTGAGACCCGAAAAGCTGATGAGATTAATTGAGTTAATTTATCGTGTATTATTGAGATCAGCTTTGAGTTGGTATTATTGGAGAAGCTATCAGGTTTTTCTCTAGTCATTAGAACAATTCTGGAGAGTTGAGGAATTGAATTCAGCGATAAGAAGTTAGCGTGGGTCATCGCTGGATGCTAGTGTTCAGCAGTGGTGACGTGTGCAGTTGTCGCTGGATTGTTGGTTTTCAGATTTGAGGAGAAATCTGATATCGTGGGCATTCAGATGTCTCCTAGCGTGTTTTCTGAAGTGGGTGTTAGTACTTCGTCGTTTGGATTAGTTGGAACAACAGCGTTTTGGATTAGCGGAGGAGACTCAGCTGTGAGTTGCGTTAGCTTTCAGCTGTGTGAGAGATCTGATGTTGCGTTGCTATCAAATGTTGTTTATTTGTTCAGCTGTGAGTAGCGGGCGACGTGTCCAGCTGCGACAGTAGCTCTCTGCGACGTCGTTTGGTTTAAGTGATCGCTGTTTTAGCATAGTGTTGCTTCTGGCGCGAGATTCAGATGTTGGGGAATCAAATGTCTTCCTTAAGTGTTGGTGGGTACTGTTCCTTCAGTTATGAGCAGCTGTGGCTTATAATAAGAGGACTTGGTCTTCGATTTGAGTATCCAGTTTCCATACTTAGAAATATTTCCTGATTGTTGAACTCTGTCGCGATACCCTAGATACTGTTCACCGAACCTTATATTCTTCGATTGCCGACGGTAGACAACTCCGATTGAAGTGAGAGTGGTAGCGTTGGACTCCTCTTGCTGAGACGCTTCATTTGACGTTGCTCTTGAACGTTTGCTTGAAGCTGGAGAGATTCGCTAAGACATCTCCCTTGTGTAGTCCGTTAGCGTGCCGTCCTAGCTTGTTGGGGTAAGTGTTCAGACCCTATCTTGTGTTTGTTTAGAGCTCTCTATTGAGTTAGATGGGGTAGTATAGCGCTGGTCGAGTTCGTAGCTCCCAGCTGTTGCTTTTATGTGTTATGGTCCTTGAGTAGTTGTTTGTAATTGGCTTAGCAGGTGTGAGATCTGCGTTGCTCGGACCCAGTTTGTAGTAATTGTTGCACAGAAGATTTGAGAATGTGAGCTTGTTACAGCGTTGAGATTTGGCATGGATTGTGCTCAGCTTGATGTTCTGTGATGCCGTGTATATTGTCTTGTTATCTGTTGCATTTTGTTGCACTGCATACACGTATCTGCATTCGTTAGGCCTAGCATGTCCCCGTGGGGAGCGCCTATCTTGTTTGTTAAGAAGAAGGACGGATCGATGTGGATGTGCATCGACTTTAGGCAGTTGAATAAAACGTCAGTGAAGAATAAGTACCCTTTGCCTAGGATCGATGACTTGTTTGATCAGCTTCAGGGTTCGGCTGCGTTTTCAAAGATCGATCTGCATTCGTGGTACCATCAGTTTCATCGATCATTTTGTGATTGTGTTTATCGATGACATTTTGGTGTACTCTAAGACTCCGTTGCAGCATAAATAGCATTTGATGCTAGTTCTTCAGAAGCTTCGAGACTCGCAGCTGTATGCTAAGTTCTCCAAGTGCGAGTTTTGGTTGGACCAAGTTGTGTTTCTGGGTCATGTGATTTCTGTTGATGGTATTTATGTGGATCCCAGTAAGGTTGAGGCTGTTCTCAACTGCGAGCGTCCCAAGAGCGTTGCGGAGATTCGTAGTTTCTTGGGTTTGCCTGGCTATTATCGTCGTTTTATGGAAGGATTTTCTAGTATAGCTAAGCTAATGACGCAGTTGACTCAGAAGGACAAGCGTTTTGTTTGGACTGAGCAATGCGAGAATAGTTTTCTGTTGCTCAAAGAGAAGCTAACTTCTGCGCCTGTGTTAGCTCTGTTGTGTGGTTCAGGTGGTTTTGTAGTTTGTGCAGATGCTTCCTTGAATGTATTGGGTTGTGTGTTGATGCAGAATGGTCGAGTCATTGCGTATGCCTCTCGTCAGTTGAAATCGCATGAGACTCGTTACCCAATTCATGATTTGGAGTTAGAAGCAGTGGTTTTTGCTTTGAATATTTGGCGCCACTACCTGTGTGGTTGATGCATTGAGCAGAAAGGCTCAATTAGCGATGCTGGCTTCGATGCAGATTTCAAAGGTCCATGAGCATCTTAGCACTACTGGTTGGCGATATTACCCAGCTGAGGACTATGTTGTGGTGTCTTCTTTTCAAGTTGAGCCATAGGTTGTTGCTAGCATTAGAGCAGCTCAGAGGACCGATCCATCCATCCATGAGTTGAAACTGAAGGTGCGAGCTGGTCAATTGGAAGATTATTCTGTCTCTTCTGATGGTTGTTTGAGGTTTCGTGGCAGGCTGGTTGTGCCAAACCTGGTTGATCTGAAGGAGGAGATCTTGTGAGAAGTGCATTGCAGTAGATACAATGTCCATCCTGGTGCAAGGAAGATGTATCATGCCTTGAAGCAGCATTACTGGTGGGCAGGTTTGAAGAGTGATGTTGCTGATTTCGTAGCCCGTTGTCTGAATTGTCAGCAAGTCAAGGCTGAGAGGATGAGACCTGGTGGTTTGTTGCAAAGCTTAGAGGTGCCCCAATGAAACTGGGAGAACATAGCTATGGATTTTGTCACGCATTTGCCTCGTTCCAGCAGAGGTTGTGATGCGTTTTGGGTTGTGGTAGACAGATTGTCGAAGTCTGTGCACTTCATTCCCTACAACATGACTTATTGATAGGATCAATATGGCTCGAAAAACAGGCCTAGGAGTTCAGAAGGGGGGGGGGGGTTGAATGAACTCCTTGGTATTTTTAATTTCGAAACCTTTAAAACGATTTTTACAAGCACCCGCTTAACTTAAACCCGAGTTACCAGATTTAAGGTATCTCAGTCCCAAAAGCTGATTTCTCGGTTAACAGTAAATGTGCGGGAATAAACGATTAATCATTGAACAGTATACGTAATAAATAAATGCAGTAATGTAACAGTATAGAGTCAAGAGTTTGTTTATGGAAGTTCGGATATCAATATCCTACGTCTCCCCTTCTTCTTTTTCAGGAAGGTTCCACTAGAAGATTTGATGAGTACAACATCTGTAAACACCCAGTCATCGAGCCTCGCTCCAGGTGAACTCGTAACAACTTCAATCAACAAGCGGACGCAGCTGATGAATACAGTAATAAGGTCATTAAATTCACCTAAGGAAACAAAATCCTTTTTGAATATATGTTCATCGTACAACCATATATCCTGCTCCACCAATTGGTAAATGGCGCTTCGTAAGAGCCAAATTGCTGTCTTTCCATATTTGTGCAAACACCGTATAACGTCCTCAATATACTGTGTACTATTTACCCAAAATAGCACTGACAGTGTCTCCTTAATTTCAGGCAATTGTACGATTCAATCTTCACCATTGATTCTTTCCAATTTGAATATAAATAGCGTTTGAATCGGTTCGTCGTTTGCGCCTGAAATCTCTTTTCGTTAACACAGTTCTTTCTTTCTTGAGGAAGACGACTATCTTGACGCTGGTTTGAGTAAACGTAGTTGTCACATCTGAATGTGTCAACATCTGAAATAAATAGAGGTAACTGTGTATTTGCAACATCTGAATGCAACAACTGAATGTAGCAACTGATACTTTTTTGATATCTGAAAGCTCTGTTAACCCAAAATCTGAATACTCCCAATAAGTCACTTCTGATTCAAAGTAGCTTTATCCAAAAACTGAATACATCCATTTATGAAGTACTGAGATCTGATATAACTGAATAGATACTGTTTACGTCTGAAATACTCGAAACTGAAACAATAGATCACAAACTGTTACTCAAATCTGAATGCCCTATGCTTCCAACAATAGATTTTCCATTGTAGCTCACTTCTGAATACACTGTTCCCGAAATCTGAACTGATCCAAAAGGACAAATCTGTTTCAAAACATCTACCTGATAACTAATAATGATGTCACGTCTTCTGAACTTCATTATACTGAAATGACGTCACTACTTCTGAACACTTCGAAATACTGGGATGACGTCACGAATTCTGAAAATCAATTCGCTATGTGATAGTCGACCCAACATCTGAATTATGTGTAACTGTTAATGACTACAACTTACTGACTGTCCAGATGTTACTTATGAATTCAGTACTTGTCTCATTTTTGTTATCACCAAAACTAATAAATTTTACCTTAAAAATTTCCCCCTTTTTGGTGATGACAAAATTTAGCAGCCTTACGAATTAATAGGATATAAGCAAGAAGGCTCAAAGTCGTGCTGAATTTATATAACTCATTAACTGAACACTGTAGAAAAGATTTGTACAACAAAAGCTGAAAGAAAGAAAATCTAAAAAGTGATTCTTTCCATATAACCACCATTCAACGTTCGTTTTTATAAGGTCCACCAGCACCACTACTACTGGATCCCCTTTTCGTTGAAGAGCCCCTTCTATCATCTCTTCGGCCACTTCCACCAGAACCGCCTCCACCACCTCCTCTGCTGGCATACCCCCACTGGGTCTATTTTGATCATCAGGAGGCGGTTGAGGTCGGCGGCTGCTACTCTCTTCCCCCTTTTTGTCATTACCACGATTAATGTAGGCAACAAGTTCACTCAACTGAGAGGAAAGGTTTTTATGAGTTTCCTGTGCTTGCGCATAGAAATCCAGTATAGCATTTGAGAGAGCAGCCTTGGTTTCATCAACATCCTTCCTAATATCACTAGGCCTGTGGCAATAGCAGCCTGTTGAGTAATCCGAGAGGCCAAAATGTCTAGAGACAGAGCAGACTTCTGAATTTGAACTTCCTGTCGCATATTATTAAATAGACCTCTATAGACACTGTCCTATTGAATCAACATCTCAGTAATCTTCTTCTCAAGGCTCCGAACTTCCATCAAAAGCCTATCCTGGAGCCTGTCGGAGTCATTTCTTATCTGCGCACGCTCAGTTGAAATTTGACTGACTAGAGCGCGGAGCTGTGTCAATGGTTCTCTGAAATCCTGTGGGGTAACTGTAGTAGGCATCAAAAACTGGTCGACCCCTATTGGAGTGTCATATGTAGTGAAGAAAACACGGGAATCCGTAGTACTTGGACTTGGTGAAGTCAAATATGTATCAGGTGGACGCTGAGAAATACTAGCAACAACGGTAGGTTCTGGATGAGTAGACCCAGAACTGGAAGAGCTTGACTCTGAAAGAATCATATGTACATCGGTACCTCTGCGAAAGACACCAACAAAATCTGAAGCATCTACGGAAATATCTATTACTGTACTAACTGTTACTATATCTCTGCAAAAATTGTGTGAACCAACTGGTTGCAAGCTACCGGCTGTAGAAAACTGTACAACTGTTATACAAACATCAGCCCACTGTTTGTGAAGAACTTTGAAAAATTCACTCACAGGGGCAAGATTATAATCGAATTGCCGTTGTGGTGGTGACAATACGATCGTTAGAGGGACAGTGTGCTTGGGCAACCGCTGCCATAAGTCATTTCCTTCCTGAATAACCCAAGACCCCTCAGCCAAGATTTTGGTTCGCAGCCAATATAGAGACCGGGTGGAAATATTTGATCGTGCAATAACTGCACCAGGATCTCTGTTTTCTCCCTCAAACAATCTTGAACTGCAAATGCGGTCCCACTTCAGCCCATGAATCCTCATCTGTGTTTGTAGTGTTTCTACTGCAAAGACATGAGCATTGGAGAGCAAAGCAATGATCTGAAGATCAGTTGCTGTTGAAGGCTGACCAGCCTGAAAGTGTTGGCGGTGAGTGTCAGGCCCCGTGCTAATTAACAATGATTAATAGCACAATTAAGCACATAAACGCGGAAGCAAGAAATAGGGCTAAAAATTTTCGAAATAAAGTTGGGCCTGAACCAAATCATATCTTCAAAATAGTCATAATCAAAATACGATTTAAATCCAAACTCTTACAACAACAGGTAAACAATTATCAAATCAACTACGATCCCCTAGAATACATATAACCTCAGGGCATCCCTTGGATCAATACATAATAAAATAACTGGGACTTCAAGGAAATGGGGATCGACCAGCTGGGTTTCCAGTCTGTCCAGCTTGGTTACCTGAAGTTCCTGCAAATGGGCAACACAGACTCAAACAACAAAAGCAGGAAAAAGAATACGAGGTCAAGCCTCAGTACGAATGAGCACTAATATAACAACAAATCATAAACATGCAGTATCTAAGTCATGAATGCATGTGGCTGTCAAAGAAATCGGTCATCAAGGCCTGCTAATCAGCTGGCAGTAATCTCAAATCGAGCCTCTATACCCGCACAGTGTATCAACCGGGGAAATCATCGGTCCGTGATCTTCAGGCCCGTCAGCCATCACCGCTCGGTGGTTCCCAGACACAAACAATCAGTTGGTCACCACTCCGATGATAGCGTTGTACTTTCAGGCATGACACATCTGTCGGCCGGTCACAACGTGGCTCTATCTCAGGTTCTCAATCAATCGAAGGCTCAATATGTATGCATGAATGCCATGAAATTCAAATCTGATTTCAACATGCATATAATACGTAAACAAGACATACCAATTAAATCAAGATGTTCACGTAAACACAGAAATCACATAGCACAGATTTCATGCCTCAAATACTAGCACGCTATGTCTAAGCTGTTAACAGAAAGCTCAACTCGTACCTCTGCACTCTAAATTAGACCTCAACAGATCTTACTCAGGCACGGCAGATTCAACTGCTCAAACTTGCTACCTCGCTGGTCACGTTCAACACAGCAGGGACTTCCCTGGAGCTCAAATCTGTTAAGGAATCGCATATCTTAGTTCACAGCTGAATTTCTAAAGCATACTACCTACGGTCAGAACTCAAATCTGGTTCTACCTATCGAAGCAGCTTCTAACAGCTAGAACTAAGCTTAAAACAACCATAATCACTTACCCAAAAGCTCAAGAGAGCTGAAGAACTCTCGGGTCTAGCTTCGCAAAAACATTCGATCAACACTGCTACTTCGCGTTCCTCTCCAGCGTCGACTCAGGCAACCTAAATGGTATCAATCGAAAGAGCTACTCAAGACGAGCTCATCGCCACCGGTCTCACTCCAAACAACGGCGGAAATCGACATTAATTTACCGAGGAAGTGTTCAAATGAACAGCAACTATCGAGGGTTTACTGGATAAAACGATGAAAAATATCGGGTCAAAATACGCTAAGTGTTGAGCAATACTTGGTATATAAATCCTCGAATCACTACTGTTATAAGCAATTCAGATCTCTGCTTATACTAAGGCAAAATCCCTCTCAAAGCTGACTCCAGGTCTCGCTCACTGCTGATACAATACAAACATCTAAACACTCTACTAACTCATATAGCAAACGACGTCGCACCAACTAATCAAAACGACGTAGAATCGCTCCAACAGCTGAAGCAGGTATCTTACACTAGCAACATCTGAACTACGTTAAAACACCAGTAGTCAACTCAGTTGTGTTGACCAACACGTGGCATCTTCTCGCACACGCACGCTAACGCTAACTGCTGCTTCTCGCTACACACTCACTGTAGAGTTGACTATCGTTGACATCTGTTCACGCTACTGCTGAATGCCAACATCTGAATGCTCAAAAATTCTCGCGCAAAGACGCTGCTGACCTAGCTTCTTCCCAGCGATGATCCTCACATCTGAATTACTACTGGAATCATTTCTCGATAGGGAATGCAACTACTGAACTCCAAATTCGACGCTGATCTCACTCGATAACCAACTTCTCACTGCTGATCACTCTACGTCTAAATCTGAGCACCCAGAAATCGTGAAATCTTAATCTAAAAGCTGATTAACCATTAAATCATACTTAACAGATTTCTAGTCCTCACAGTGAGATTCCAAGAATTTCCTCAGAAGCATCTCTCTGTATTTAGCAATTGTAAACTCCCGTCGCCTCACAGCTGTTTCTAAAGAATCTGTCTCTGCCCATGCTAACAAATGTTTCTATTTGGCAATAATGCTTTTCACTAACTCAAGATCTCCTAATTTACTTAAACTGAAAGAATGAAAGAACGAAACAACTTCTGCTATTACCTTCTCACAAAGCTGTACAAGAAAGTCTATATCTGCACAAATCAAACTAAACATCTCCCGGGCTGGGTGCCCTTTTATTGTATCCTCAACAAGAGGCGCCTTCCCCTTGTCAGCTGTACTCATTTGAGGGAGACTAGCCTTGTACCAGCCACCTTCATGAACTCCCGAAATCTCAATGCTAGGTGCAAATTTTATTTTGGTAATCTCTACGGCTGTTACTGAAGGCAGCATCACATCTGCTGGAATCTGTTTTAGAATATCTTCAAGGGACATTGACTCTTCATCAGATGTGGTGGAAACATTTAATTCCAGAGCCTTGCTCATGGACCATGTGTCCTCAGATTCCGTCATGGTCGCAACATCTTTGGCGAGACACAACTCCTCAGTATCCACAACATCTGCTGCCCCCATCACGGTATCTGTTTCAGTAGCTTTAGTAGCGACACACTCTTCATCAGTATCATTGGCTGATTCAACCGGTTGCTCAGCTTCGCGAGCAACAAATTCCTTGTACGAGAGATTGAACCAATGCTCCATCATATCATCTCTTTGAGTTGTCGGGCTCCCAACATCTATAACCAACGGAGCAGTATCAGCAACCACTTGTTCAATAATGGTGTCGACATCATCAACAGATGTCGGACCAATAGTTTGAATAGGTTCAGCATCTAGTGCTACTGAGACTAGCTCCAGCTTCGCTTTTGAAGGAGCTGCTTTTCCTTCTATAACCAACGGAGCAGTATCAGCAACCACTTGTTCAATAATGGTGTCGACATCATCAACAGATGTCGGACCAATAGTTTGAATAGGTTCAGCATCTAGTGCTACTGAGACTAGCTCCAGCTTCGCTTTTGAAGGAGCTGCTTTTCCTTTCAATTTTCCTCTTCTTTTTCATCACCTGCTCATCAACAGCAACAGCAGGCCTCTTTTTGGACACAGCCCTTTTTACGGGTGATTTTTTCACCCGAGATTTTCCTGCCAAGCCCTCCACATTTTCAACAGTAATCTTGTCGTTGATGGCAATATATCTCCCAACGATTTTGGCAGTCAAAATTTTCAGAGAAGGGAACCCCTCGGAATCTCCCAACTCCAATTTGGTATATTTTTCAACAGAATACAGATATGGACAGCGTATCCTCTGGCTTGCCTTGTCTCAGGATTCACCATATCCTTGAAAATTTTAAAGAGCAATCTTCCCCAGTTTACAGGCACACCTCCAAAAATAGCAGTCATTATTAGGAACCGTTCATGAGTCACGGCATCAAAGGAACCCGCTTTCACAGTAATGCATTTTGCCACGATATCACTTAAAAGCCTGTACTCAATCTTCAATTCCCGCTTCTTGCAGGAAGCTGTAAGCTGCTCACCGGTAAATGAAAACTCAGTTCTAGCATCAAAAATCAAGTCCTTCGGTACTTCATTTATATCTATCAATCCTTCCACCGGCAACTGAAAAGTCCGGGCAAAAACTTCCTCAGATATTTCCACCAGCTTCCCTTGAATTGTACTAACAACTTACCATCTCGTACGAAGGCGTTTTGATAAAACTCGATCAGAGTGATTTCAAAAATGTCAGACATACAGCCCAGAAAACCAATCAGACCAGATGCCACAAGGGCTTCGAACATATTTACCATTTCTGCGTTGTCCATGGCAAGTACAGAGGCAAAATGGACCTGGTTGGTGTTGCTAATAAGTGAAGATGCCAATTCTGATAGAATAATGAACGAGAGAATGCCTGAAATACGAGTAATCTGCAAACAGAACACACAGAAGAGTAGAAATGCAAGATAGTTTGAGAGTAATATGCGTAGCGTAAGAGTTAGGGTAAAAGGGAACGCCGTACATATAAACGAGAATGCAAGAGATACTAGAGAGAGAAAATGTGGATGTGACGTTTCGCATGATAACAACCACGTGTCATCATCCGATGGCGTGATCAATTTTGAAAATGATTTTGAAAAAATCTAGAAATAATTTTAAAAGGATTTTGAATTTTGACCACAAGGGTAAAAATGTAAAAGAAAACTGGCGCTAAATGCTCAAAACGTCACAACCTTAAGATCTGTTTAATGTATCAGCAGGGGTGTTGCGAGATCTGATCCTGGATATGTATCAACTGTGTATATGTGACATCTGAGTGTGTCCAGATCTCACATATTCAGTTGACTCAGCACTTATTAATTCAGATCTCTCGTTCCCCCTAAAGCTGAGATCTCCCAAGTCTGATACTTTATCAAATCTGAATTCCACGATGTTCCCCCTGAACAGTAGACTCATATTTGACAAAATCAGAAGCTGTTCAACCTACAAATGGTTAGCGCAAAGATAATTAAGGCAGTTCTAAGAGAACCAATATATTTGTGAAGATGTCAGCAACTTGCTGCTCAGTCGACACATACTCCAGCTTGACGTCCTTATTTAGCACGTGGTCCCTTATAAAATGATGCCTGATGTCTATATGCTTTATTATTGAATGCAGCACAGGGTTTTGAGTCACAGAGAATAGGCGCTTCAGAAGAATCAATGCCATAATCCTTAAGCTGGTGTTGTATCCATAAGATCTGAGCACAGCAGCTTCCAGCTGCTAAATACTCTACTTCAGCTGTGGACGTTGCAATAGATGTCTGTTTCTTACTGAACCAGGAAATCAATAGATGTCCCAAGAATTGACACGTACCACTGGTGCTTTTAAGATCAATTCTACAACCTTCATAATCTGCATCACTATAACCGATTAGTTGAAAGCCTGAACTAACAGAACATGATCAGCTTTGACAAATTTAAATAGAGTCTTATCCACTGTGCCTATTGTGAAATCATGATCAATTAGGAACTTAGATAGTGTATCATACCAAGCTCTGGGTTCTAGCTTAACCCATACAGAGCTTTATCCAATTTATAAACGTAATCTGGATACGTATGATTTACGAAGCCAGGAGGTTGTGCAACATACACTTCCTCTGTTAAAATGCCATTAAGAAATGCAATCTTAACATCCATTTGAAATACTTTAAAATCTTTTAATGCAGTGTATGCTAAGAACATGCGAATGATTCTAATCTGGCTACTCGTGCAAAGGTTTCATCAAAATCTATTCCTTCCATTTGCCTAAATCCTTGGGCTACCAGTCTAGCTTTGTTCCTTGTTACTATTCCATCTTCATTCAGTTTATTCCTAAAGACCCATCGAGTTCCTATAACTGAATGATTAGAAGGTCTAGGTACAAGTTGCCATATGTTATTTCGCTTAAATTGATTTAATTCTTCTTGCATAGCATCTATCCAACCGGGGTCAGCTAAGGCTTCTTCTATTTTCTTAGGTTCTATATGAGATATGAAAGCTGAATCAAAATGATCATGCAATAGCTGGCCTCGTGTGCGAACAGGAGATTCGATGTTACCTATGACTTGCTCAGGTGGATGATTTCTGTTCCACCGGAGATCAAGTCCAATTGGATTTGCTCCTTGTTCTGCTTGGATTTCTTGATGGATAGTCACTTATGGATTGTCTATCACCAATTGATGGTTTACGTTGCTGGCTTGTGCGTCGGATGTTGGTCTAGATACCATTTGCTGTGAAGTACTCGCAACTGGTGCGATATGCGTAGCGTAAGAGTTAGGGTAAAAGGGAACGCCGTACATATAAACGAGAATGCAAGAGATACTAGAGAGAGAAAATGTGGATGTGACGTTTCGCATGATAACAACCACGTGTCATCATCCGATGGCGTGATCAATTTTGAAAATGATTTTGAAAAAATCTAGAAATAATTTTAAAAGGATTTTGAATTTTGACCACAAGGGTAAAAATGTAAAAGAAAACTGGCGCTAAATGCTCAAAACGTCACAACCTTAAGATCTGTTTAATGTATCAGCAGGGGTGTTGCGAGATCTGATCCTGGATATGTATCAACTGTGTATATGTGACATCTGAGTGTGTCCAGATCTCACATATTCAGTTGACTCAGCACTTATTAATTCAGATCTCTCGTTCCCCCTAAAGCTGAGATCTCCCAAGTCTGATACTTTATCAAATCTGAATTCCACGATGTTCCCCCTGAACAGTAGACTCATATTTGACAAAATCAGAAGCTGTTCAACCTACAAATGGTTAGCGCAAAGATAATTAAGGCAGTTCTAAAGAGAACCAATATATTTGTGAAGATGTCAGCAACTTGCTGCTCAGTCGACACATACTCCAGCTTGACGTCCTTATTTAGCACGTGGTCCCTTATAAAATGATGCCTGATGTCTATATGCTTTATTATTGAATGCAGCACAGGGTTTTGAGTCACAGAGAATAGGCGCTTCAGAAGAATCAATGCCATAATCCTTAAGCTGGTGTTGTATCCATAAGATCTGAGCACAGCAGCTTCCAGCTGCTAAATACTCTACTTCAGCTGTGGACGTTGCAATAGATGTCTGTTTCTTACTGAACCAGGAAATCAATAGATGTCCCAAGAATTGACACGTACCACTGGTGCTTTTAAGATCAATTCTACAACCTTCATAATCTGCATCACTATAACCGATTAGTTGAAAGCCTGAGTCTTTGGGATACCAAAGACCCACATTGGAAGTTCCTTTAAAATATTTTAAAATCCTTTTTACGGCTATGTGATGTGATTTTTTAGGCTCTGCTTGAAATCTAGCACACATACAGACAGCAAACATGATGTCTGGTCTGCTAGCAGTTAAGTATAGCAAAGAGCCGATTATACCGCGATAAAGAAATACCTCAATGGCAGTACCAGCTTCGTCTTTGTCCAGTTTGATTGGTGAGCTCATTGGGGTCGCAGCTGCTGAACTATTGTCCATGCCAAATTTCTTCAGCAGTTCTTTCGTATATTTAGCTTGGTTAATGAAGATTCCATTTTCCAGCCATCGAACTTGTAAACCTAGAAAGAACGTTAGCTCACCCATCATGCTCATCTCAAATTTATCCTGCATTAGCTTAGAAAACTTCTGGCACAATTTGGGTTAGTTGACCCAAAGATAATGTCATCAACATATATCTGTACTAATAAGACATGATCAGCTTTAACAAATTTGAATAAAGTCTTATCCACTGTGCCTATAGTGAAATAATGCTCGATTAAGAATTTGGACAGTGTATCATACCAAGCTCTGGTTTAGCGAAAATCCTTGCATCTGGTTTCACGTATGTTAGCGCTTTTCTTGCGGCTGGTGGATGCGCTAACGACATCGTTTTATTTATTCATAGTCATGTCTGATAACAGATATTCTTACGACTGTTTATTCTTATTATCAGACTTTCTTACGTCAGCTTCTTAAAGCAACGACATCGTTTTCACTTATTCCCAAGTCGTATTGTTAGCGATTATTGTTACGACTGGTTCAAACTAACGACGTCGTTTCCTTAAGTTGTAGCTGTCAATAGATAGTTACTATTCATTTCAGCTGGTTCCTATCTTGCGACTGGTTACTATTCATTTCAGCTGGTTTCTGTCTTGCGACTGGTTCCTATTCATTGCGACTGGTTTCTCTTATGACTGGTTTCATTTCAATGATATGTTTCCAAAATCTGAATTCGATATTCAGTAAAATTTTAAAAGTGGAAGTAAGAGTTTTTAAAAGATGGAACCCGGGGAGTTTAAGAAAGAAAGTTTAAAGAACGAATGTTAAAGAAACAAAAGTTTATTTTAAGATTTATGGCAAAGATAACAGACGGTCAAATGGGTGAGGTGAGCAGCTATCAGTTGCCCTCCCATAAAGAGAAGTGTGAGCAGTCGTCTATATGTCGATTTCCCTAATGCAAAGAAGCCAAAGGCTAAGGCTGATATCAGTAGTAACTTGATCCGGTGCAACACGGACCTAAGGAGAGCTTCTGAGCCGTAAATCTAATGAAAATGATATTGATATTGAGATTTGGGCTATTATCCCCTGTCTCCAAGTTTATGAAAGAAAGAATGAATGTTTATGAAATGTTTACGAAAGAAAATGATAGTGATCATTGATGTTCCTTTAACTTATGATGTATTGATCAGATGTCCACCTGCGTATTTGAACTTGTTATTATTCAGGTTTTACTTACTGAGCCCCTAGGCTTATTAGCTTTTAAAATGGTGCAGGTGCGACAGCTGGAGAGCGAATAGAAGGTGAAACTTGAATCAGCTGCTGGGCGGTGTGTGTTTGTCAAAGGCCAGCGTTTTCCGTGTCATAGCTGATGTTGTTTTATTTTCAAAGTACTGTATTAGATCAGTTGCAACAGTTGTACATTTATATATAATATCAGCTGTTGTAATTTGCAATTGCAATTTATAATAAAGTCTGTTTTTCCACAAATGTTTCCAGTAGTTGGCGCGCAATTGAGT
>KV003960.1:37985-53976 GCA_001598015.1 Dorcoceras hygrometricum | reverse complement strand
CAGATCCGTCTCATGTGCTTAGAACTGACGAGGTTGAGCTAGATCAGACGCTGAGTTATCAGGAGTATCCCTTGCAGATCCTTGATAGAAAAGAGAAACAATTGAGGAATAAGACCATTCCGTTGGTGATGGTGCAATGGAGCAAGCATGGTAGGGAAGAAGCTACTTGGGAGCTGGAAGAAAAGATGCAGCGCGAGTGGCCGCATCTGTTTGAGTAGCTGTTGTGCTAAATTCCCAGTAGTGGTAGTTGTTAGTTGTATTTCTTTACTAGTTGTTGCTATTTTCTTGCCCAGTTATCTTGAACTCTTGGCCATGTGTTAGGCAATTCTCTGTTTTGGCTTTCTGCTGCTATGTTGTAATTCCAGAATTGTTGTTTGATTTCGAAGATGAAATCCTTTTTAGTGGGGGAGAAATGTAAGACCTGAAATTTAATAAGAGATTAATTGTTGGATTAATCGGTTCGTAAGAAATTCTGGATGTTCAGATTTCATTTGGAAGGTTTGTATATAATTTGGGTCGGATTTCACATTTGAGATAATTCTGGACAGTTTGGTAATTTCGCGTTAGAGACCAGCTGTTGGTTTTGTATAGGGTGAAACGTCGTCGTTTTGACCTAGTGAACAGTAGAGATATGTTGAAACGTGTCTATTATATCAGCAGCAATGCTGACGTGGCAAGATCAGCATTAGCGCTTACGTGGATTTCAGATGTTGGATAGTTAGCGCGTTTTGTTGTTCAGCAGATGTCAACGCGGGTCAAAGTTCCTATAGCGTGGGGCAGCGACGTCGTCGTTTTGGTTTGACGCGGGGAACCCAGCTGTTGGTGCGTTTGCCTTTAGTAGTGATCAGCTATTGGGTTCTTTACGTCGCCGTTTTATTTAGTTGAAACACAGCGTTTTGGGAATCAGCTGCTGATCGCGTTAGAAAATTACTGTTAAGGAATCTGTTGCGCTGTTTTATCCAGCCGATGGTTTGGTTAATCAGCTGTTGACAGCAAGGATGACGTGTCCTAAGCGACGTCTTTTGGATAAGTTGATGCGACGCCGTTTTTCTTAGCGTTGTTTGTGGGTTTCAGCTGTTGGTTTGTCTTGCGACTGCTGGTTGTGTTTTTAGTGTTGTCGACTGGTTTTGTCGGTGGAACCCGCTCTTGCTGCTGTCAGCTGGTGTGAAGTGTATATATTAGAAGACTTGGTCTTCGACTGGATTAACAGATTACATACTTAGCGATATTTTCTCTCGATTGTTGTTCTTCGCTTCGAACCCTAGAACACTGTTCACCGTGAGTTTCTCCGACGAATTTCCATCATTTCCGATCATCTTTTTGGACGTTCGAGGTAGCGTTGGACTCCTCTCGTGAAGCTCTTTCATCCTATACCATTCGTGGAGGCTGTAGTTGGCTAGAGCGAGATCGCGAAGTTGCTGTCTCCGGTCGTGTGTTTGTGCGTGAAGGTAGAACTTCGAATTGTTGTTGAAATCTGAGCCTTAGCCTTTATTTAAGCTTCCTGTTGAGTTTAATAGGATGATTAGTCGCTGGTTTGAGTTGTAACTCCCAGCCGTGAGTTCTGTGCCTGTGTCCCGTGAGATTTATGCTTTGTACGTTGGGTGTTTAGCAGGTTTCAACCAGATCTCTCGGGCCTGTATTGTGGTAATCGTTGCACAGAATCAAGGTACGGATCTTGAGCTTGAAATCCAGCTTGGATTAGCGTGGGATTTAATGTGAGAACTGGTTTGCATCGCTGATGGGATTTGCCGTGTATATTGCTGTGTATTGCTCGCTGTTGAATTTGTGTTATGCTAGCTGCTCTCGGTTGATTGCATACACGCATCTGTTCATGTTCATTTCAGATCCCTTGCTTTGTATCTCGTTTTATTGTGCTGTTGTTTCTTACCAGGATGCGAGGGCGAGCGGCGATACCGCACTCTCATCTCCCTCCTGGGATTGTTAGCCTTCATGCGCCGAGTTGTTAACTACCACAGTTCATGAGTTGTGCAACGGCAGGTTGAGCTGTTTGATGCATCTGGATATTCGGGTGTGGTGTCAAGGCGAGTGGCTCATTACCACATTTTGAACACACCCCGTGGCCACCATTCGTTTCAGATTCTTGTTGAACTGTGCTTGAGCTTCCTTGGCTCCCTTTTCAGTTGTAGCCTCCAGCTGTTGTCCGGTGTCTCATGCATAGCATCTGCATTTTATCTTATGCTGTTTCTTTAGCTGTTTCAGTTTCTCTCTGTACTGGGGTTTTGACCCCATGTCCCTCTGGGGCTTGGTTTGTTTTTCTTGCCTGTTTGTTGTTTAGGTTCTGCAGCTGGTCGTGGATTTTACCCAGCTGGAGGTGCCCCAGGAGGTGGTTAGAGTATCCCAGTAGCGTATAGCATATATATATGTATCAGTACAGTTAGCCAGGGGATGCCCTGGTGCTCATGTTGTATTTTGTTGTATCTTGTGGTTGTTTCCAGGTATTTGATACATGTTATGTTGTACCGTTTGTTGTGGTGATTTTGTTAAACTGGGATATCTATTTTGAGTATTGTCGTATTTTAAATTATGTTGTTTTAAACCGTCAGGCCAAAAGAAAAAATTTTACCCGCTTTTTAGTAGCTTCCGCTTGTGTTTGTGTGATTTTACTCTGTTGTGAGCACGAGGCCTGACACATACAAACGTTCGGCGCCAAGTACTGAAATTTGCGGAAAATAGATTTCATATATATACTGCAATTGCGATATTACAACATCTGAAATTCTATATGAATTTACTACTGTTGAAATAGATCTAATACAGATGTCTATGATAAAAGACAACAACAGCTAAGACACAGGAAAATGTTGTCCATAGATAAAAACTTCACCACCCAGCTGTCTCAGCTTCCACCTTCCGCTTGTCCCTTTACTGTTTCACCTGCACCATTTAAAAGCTAATGAGCCTTGGGGCTCAGCAAGTAAAATCTGAGTAATAACAAAGTCATTTAACGCAGACAGACATCTGAACATTTACATAACTGAGTTTAAAGGAACTTCATTTAAACATAAGCATTCTTTCGTAAACTTTCTTTCATAACTTTCGTAAGCTTGGATGCGGGGACAATAACCCAGATCCCTTCAATTAATTTCTTGAACTTTCTTTAATATCTTGGATGCGGGGACAATAACCCAGATCCCTTCATTTAATTTCATAAACTTTGTGATTTGTGGCTTAGAAGCTCTCCTTAGGTTCAATGTGCACTTGATCAAATGACTTCTGATGTCAGTTCTTAGCATATAGCTCATTGTGAAGGGGTATACAGATCCGTCAATCCGTAATCCTGATCCTTCCTATTTGAATGGGCACACTGGTTCGTCAGCCAGGCACTCACCCTTCTTTATGACCGTCTGTTATCTATGCCATAAATCCTTAAAAATAAACTTTTGTTCCTTTAAACTGCTTATCCTTTGAAATATTCTTTGAAATTTCCTTTGAAAATCATTAGGGTTCACTTCTTTTAAAACTCGCTTCCCATTTTAAAACTTACTGAGCATAAGATTTGACTACTGGAAAGCAATCGCTGAAATAGAAACAGATCTCTCTAAAAGAAACTGTACTTGGAAAGCAAAACAGATTTCTAATGTGGAAACAGATCTTACTCTCGAAATAGTATAATCTAACGTCGAAACAGATTTGTCAAAGAAACTATAACGTTAGCTCAAAACAGAAGTCTGACTAGAGAAATACATTGCTAACAATGAAACAGATTTCGTTGGTCAACTTAGATGTCAATGAATAGTTGCAAGGGACTCAGCAGTGAAGTATTTAATACTGTGAAATCTGACCAAAATCTAAGATGTAGCGAAAACATCAGCTGAAATGACAACTGCTGATTTTAAATATGAAATTTAGTTGCTGACATAGGAAACAAAATATGACTAAGAACTTGGTGCTGCAACATCACAAACAACATAAACGATATCAGTTCTGCCTATCAAACCAGACTTAGATTCTGATTCGACTAGACTCACCGATTACATAGAGTCCAGTTCAGATGTTACCATTCACCAGAAAGAAGAACATTCATGAACATACATAACCCAAATCTGAACTCCTCAGTAGCTTTAAACATCTTTAACTTTCTTAAAACATACTGGAAAATGTTGGAAGAAGAAAACATAACTTTAAACATACAGGCAAGCAGATCCATTAAATGAGAAAAATCAATATATGCTTCAAATGGTGTAGCAAAGGATCAGCTTTTACTTGCCTTTGAACTGATCTTTACGACAGCAGTAGGTTCCTACAGAGTTCCTTGTCCTCAAAAAACACACGAGTTTCCTTTGGAATATTTGAGAGAACACAAAATAGTTTTTGTTTTGCAAGTAAAAGTAAACTTTTCCTTCAAAAACAGGTATTTATATGGGAGGGATTAGTGGCAAGCAAGGTGTATTCATCAAGCATGACACACCTTACCTAAAGTTATGAATTTAGTATAATTTCCCTCTCAATATTCAATTTGCAAATCTACCAAACCCTTTTCAAAAGAAATCATTGTGTCCTCCTTAAAATCATTTAAACAGATTTCTAAAACTTGCTCGTGCATTGCGCTTGGAGTAACCTCCATTGGAACTTGCTCCGTCGCACCTCATTTCTGAAATCAATAAAATCAACTTTCATAAAATAGCTTATGCTAACATTTAAATTGTCATTTTGACCCTTGAAATAAATAAGATTCATATACATGGTCCTATGGATTTTGTGGCGTTACATGGAGAGTTAGATTTTGGCGCGGAATCTGTTCAGTAGTGAGTACTGGGTCATCGCTGAATGTTAGCGTTCAACAGTCGTAGCGATATCTGTTGTCGCTGAGCAGTAGATAGCGCACTAGCGTGTTTCAGCAGTGAATAGCTAAACGTCGTCGTTTGGATTAGTTTGTACTTCGTTGTTTGGATTATTTGGAACGACAACGTTTTGGATTAGCGAAGAAGACTCAGCTGTGAGTTGTGTTAGCTTCAGCTGTGTGAGAGATCTGTTGTTGCATTGCGAACATATGCTGGTTAGGTGTTCAGCAGTGAGTATCGGGTGACGTGTCTAGTTGCGACAGTTGTTCTCTGCGACGTCGTTTGAGTTAGTAGAGATATGTTTTGGTTAGAGTGAGATCTGTTGCAAGATCTGTTTGCGAGCGGGTATATCAGTTGTGATAGCTTAAGTTGTCGGTGGATCTGTTCCCAGTTCTATCAGCAGTGAGATTTAATAGGGAGCTTGGCCTTGTTCTCTATTATTGTTCCCGCCACTTAGAAATATTTCCCGATAGCAAACTCAGTCACGATACCCTGGTTACTGTTCATCGAACCTTATCTTCTTCGATTGCCGATGATAGACAGCTCCGATTGAAGTAAGAGTGGTAGCGTTGGACTCCTCTTGCTGAGACGCTTCGTTGGATATAGCTTTCGGACGTTTTCTTGAAGTTGGTGAGGTGCGCGAAGACATATCCCTTGTGTAGTCTGTTAGCATTTCCATCCTAGCTTGTTGGGGTAAGTGTTCAGACCTGTCTTGTGTTTTTTTAGAGCTCTCTGCTGAGTTAGATGGGGTAGGATAGCACTGGTTGAGTTCGTAGCTCCCAGCTGTTGCTTTTCTATGCGTCGGTCCTTGAGTAGTTGCTTGTTTTGGCTTAGCAGGTGGTGGATCTGCGTTGCTTGGACCCTGTTTGTAGTAATTGTTGCACAGAATATTTGAGGTACTGATATGAGATTGTCTTACAGCGTGGATTTGGAATGGATATTATGTGTAATGTTGTGTTTGTTCTGTATTGTTGTTGCTTGCATATGTTTTGTGATTTATATGGCAAGCTGTTGCATGACATACACATATGTCATATCCAGTTCAGATATTGTAGCCTTGCTTTGTTGTTGTGCTGTTCTGTTGCGTGCCAGGATGCGAGGGCGAGCATCAATACCGCACTCTCATCTCCCTGCTGGGTTTAGTTAGCCACTATGAGCCGAGTGGTTAAATACCACAGTTCTTGAGTTGGCAACGGCACAGGATGCGAGGGCGAGCATCAATACCGCACTCTCATCTCCCTGCTGGGTTTAGTTAGCCACTATGAGCCGAGTGGTTAAATACCACAGTTCTTGAGTTGGCAACGGCATGTTGAGCAGTTGTGAAGCATCTGGTAGCGGGTGTGGTGTAGATATGAGTGGGTAATTCCCATATACTTGTACACACACCGTGGCCACTATCTTTGCAGAATTTGTTGATCTATGTTGAGTTCTTTGGCTCCCTGTTGTGGTTGTAGCCTTCGGCTGTTGCCCTGTTCCTCATGCATAGCATCTGCATTTTATCTGTTTCTGTCTATTGCTGTTCTTCAGTTGCTCTCCATATTGGGATCTGACCCGATGTCCATCTGGGGCTGGTGTTTGTTGCCTATATGTTGTTTCAGGTTTCCCAGGTTTCTATGCTGGTCGTGCTTTGACCCAGCGGAAGGTGTCCCAGGAGGTGGTTAGAGTGTCCTAGTTAGCGTATAGCATATATGTACTAGTACTGTCAACCGGGGAATGCCCTGGGCTTGTGGGATTCAGTTGTATGCTTTAGTACTTGTATTTGTTTAAATGATGTACTGTTGTAATGAATTGTGTTGTTAAATTGGGATACTTTAAGTATTGTTGTATTTTAAATTATATGTTTTAATCGTCAGGCCAAAGCAAAAATTTTAAGCCACTTTTGCATGCTTCCGCTATTGTTTTGCGTGGTTAACTCTGTGTTTTGCACGAGGCCTGACAAATCTGATAGAACAACAACTCGCAAAGAGTTGGGCAGTTTTTGTGAGGAATCAGATTTCAAGATTTGTGATTAATCGAATTTTTGGTTAGATTAGTCACGAGAATTTAAGATTTTAGAATTCTATAATTTCGGATTTTTGGTGAAATCTAATTTGAGAATTCAGATCTCTCATAGAGTATTTCAGATTTCTTGTCGCAGGAATAATCGGGTGAAATTTGGTAGTGATTTAGAATCGAATGGATTAGTTTATGATAGAAATCTGGTTTTCCTAAGTGTTAGCGTGAAATGCCGCGAGAAGAAGTGGAAACGCCGTCGTTCTGGTGAGATCTGGATGATCGAGAGTGACGCGAGAGTTGAGCGCTCTATTTTCGTAGTTCCAGACGTCCACGTTGGTCAACTGTGGTGTTGACTGCTGGATCGTTAATGCGTTCAAAGGATAGATCTGGTTTCGCTGTAGAGATCTGGTAGCGTTAGCGCGAGTGCGTGAGAGGGTGACACGTGTGGGTCAACATGGTAGAGTTGACTGCTGGTTGTGGCATCGACCAGCGATGAGCGCTAGCGTGGTTTGTTAGTGTGAGATCTGGTTGAGCGATGCGACGTCGTTCCTGTAAGTTGATGCGTCGTCATTTTGGTTTGTGAATGTTTAGCTTGTTTTGATTTGTGTGAGCGAAGGGATCTGGTGTGTATTATGGTTGGAGCAACCAGATGTCACCATTATGCTGTCGTTTTAACTAGCGCGCGAGGATTAGCATTAGCGATGTGAAGTCTGTTAGATTGTAAGCGCTGGTTTGAGGAGTCTGATTGGCGCTAATTCGTGATGCACGAATCTGGTTAAGTCGGGAATTGTCTTATTTGGTAGAGATTGAATTGAGGATTTATGATGGATCCGTTTTGACAGATCCTGATTAAGTTTTGAATTACACAAAACCTGTTATTGTGTTTCTAACAATTCCACTTAAGTGTACAGATTCTAGCTATCGAAGAAGATGATGAACAGTCGAAGAATCTGTCCAGCCGATGGTTCACAATATAAAGATTCAGCAGTTGGTTTGGTGTTCATGGAATCGGCAGCTGGATTAGCAATGGAGACGTACAAAGTTGAATCAGCTGTTCGTAATCAGGCGGAGGCCAAGTTGAACCAGCTGGAGCATAGTAAACCAGCTGGAACGATGACAACCAGCTGCAAGCGCTAAAGAGCGAAGTGAATCAGCTGGAATAGGAATTGAGAAGTCTGCTTGGGTAATAGATCGAAGAAGAAGATTCCAGGCGCAAGTTACTGTTGACGAATCTGTTAGCAGTCGCAATTATAAGTACTGCTGATGAATCTATTGACAGTCGCTATTCAAGAAGCTAAGATGAGTCGCAAGCTGGAGCTGGAGCACTAAGCGTAGATGACATCAGCAGTGACGTTATCATTCAGCAGGAAGCTACAGTGATCAGCAGGAAGCTATCAGCAGATGAGAAGAGAAGTGAAAGAGATGAAGCGACGTCGTGCTGAAGAATCAGCAGATGGTTTGAGTCCAGCAGTCACAAGATACCAGCAGGTAGCTTCTACATCCAGACGCAAGAGAGAAGCGACGTCGTAGAGGAGGAAATCCAGTCGCAAGCTACTGTTCACCAGCAGATGATATTTTGAGATAACGATAGCAAAACGATGTCATTTACATAAGTTGATACGACAACGTTTTGCCCTTGCGATTCAGCAGATGCTCTTTGCGTTGATAACGTCGCAAGATACCAGTCGCAAGCTCTATGAATCCAGTCGCAAGCTTTGCGTATCCAGTCGACATGGAATCCAGTCGCAAGCTGAAGCATCCAGTCGCAAGATATCAACTCGCAGTATTTGAAGCTTCAGCAGTAGCGCAAAGTATCCAGACGACAAAGAAAAAGCTGTTGCGTGAAGTGTTGTGACAAAGAATAAACAACAACTGAGCGAACATCTGTTGAACAATCTGTTGAAGAATATTCAGCCGTTGCAAGCAATCAACGCTCAAGATGGAAAGAATCAATGGCTGAGATTAAGTCGTGCAAATTGCCTCAATTCAAGGGAACAAGATTTGTACTATTCTGGGAAATAGTACAATTTACAGAGGAGCGTTGCACTGAAATGGAAAGACGACAATTTGGTCTTGACAAGCGTTGAACAGTTTTGGAATCTATCTAACGGCCATATTTCAAATAGAGCTTATATATTTGAGAAGCGCCATTGAAGAAGGTTGACGAGTGAGCGTGACGATGTTTGTGCGACTACAGCGCTGTTGCAAAAATACATTGATTACACAGTGCACCAGCAGAGGGACAATGAACAGATAGACGAAGCAATCGACCGCAATTAGAGAGGAGCTTTCACGAGAGTCGATTGCTGAGTTTATTTTCATAGTTCCAGACGTCATCGTTGGTCAACTATGGTGTTGAATTCTGGATCGTTAATGCGTTCAGAGGAGAGATCTGATTTCGCTGTAGAGATCTGGTAGCGTTAGCGCGAGTCGTGAGAGGGTTACACGTGTGGGTCAACATGGTAGAGTTGACTGCTGGTTGTGGAATCGACCAGCGATGAGAGCTAGCGTGGTTTGTTAGTGTGAGATCTGGTTGAGCGATGCGACGTCATTCCTGTAAGTTGCTGCGTCGTCGTTTTGGTTTGTGAACGTTTAGCGTGTTTTTATTTGTGTGAGCGAAGGGATCTGGTGTGTATTATGGTTGGAGCAACTAGATGTCACCATTATGCTGTCGATTTAAATGGCGCGCGAGGATTAGCATTAGCGCTGTGAAGTCTGTTAGATTGTAAGCGCTGGTTTGAGGAGTCTGGTTGGCGCTAATTCGTGATGCAGGAATCTGGTTAAGTCGGGAATTGTCTTGTTCGGTAGAGATTGAATTGAGGATTTAAATATAAGTGTTGAGTTACACTTAGAGCATTTTTACACCCGGTATTTCTTATCATCTTCTCTGATTGAAACCCTTGTTCGATACTGTTCATTCGAACATTTCTTCCGTCGATTTCTACCAATTCCAGCCTCTGTTTTTGATGATCTTGGTGGCGTTGGATTCCCCTTGCTTAGCTCTTTTGATTGCTACCTAGTTGGAACCCTGAATTAGCGTTGGAGTGGAAGCGTGAAGCTACTGGTATTCGAAGCTTTTTGGAGAAGTCTGTTCCGTGTGTTCTCTGTTGGTTTAAGCTTCGGGGTGAGAATTTCTCGTTGAATTGAGATTTGTATAGTAGTTAATACCTGCGTAGATGTGTAGAACTTGAGTATAGTTCTGGCGTAGGTGTTAGAGTGTTCAGGCTTAGATTTGTGTTTGAGTTAAGCTGATTTTTCCAGGCTTTAAAACAGATTTCAGCTCCCAGGAATTTTGGTTGAGTTTTGCCGTGGAGCTTCAAGGGCCGTAGGCATGATTAGGTTGCTGCCCGTGGTGTTGTGAAACCTGTTAAGATATATTGAAGCAGTGCAGGTACGAATTGAGCAGCCCTTAATAGCTTGAAGCCTGGACATGGCTGTATTTCTTACTATGAGATCTGTTGGCCTGATTCTGTGAATTTACGTGGAATAGTTTGTTGAATTGATTGAGTTACATTCTGTTTTACGTAATGAATTGTATGCATTGTGCATTTGTTCTTGATTGGCATACATGCATACATATAGAGCATGACAGATTGATTGATGACCTGATTGAGAGCCACGTTGTGACTGGCCGACAGATGTGTCGTGCCTGAAAAGTCCAACGCTATCATCGGAGTGGTGACTGCCGGATTTGAGTGTATACCACCGAGCTGTGATGGGCTGACGGGCCCCGATGATCACGGACCGATGATTTCCACCAGCCTATTTGCTGTGCGTGGTATAGAGGCTCGCTTGGGATGAATTTCCAGTCGATTTGCTGGTCTAGCTATTCGATCTTTGATAGCCCTCATGCATTTCATAGCATTGATTTATAGCATGTTGCTTGATTAGCTGTTTTGATAGCTCTTCGTACTGAGGCTTGACCTCGTATTTGTTTTCCCGCTTTTGTGTTGTTTGGGTCTGCGTTACCCACTTGCAGGATCTTGAGGTAACCAAGCTGGACAGAGTGGAGGTTCAGCTGGTCGATCCCCGTTCCCATGAGTCCCAGTTATTTTATTATGTATCGAACCTGGGGGATGCCCCGTGTCATTTGTATTTTGGGGATCCGTATTTAAATTGATAATTGATGTTACCTGTTTTATATGAGTTTGAGTCAACTCGTATTTTGAGTATCGATATTTTGAATGTATGTTTTGAGTCCTGGCCCAACTTATTTCGAAAAATTTTTAAGCCCTGATTTTATGCTTCCGCTATTATGTGCTTATTTGTGCTATAATCTCTGTTTATTAGTACGGGGCCTGACATTTTTTGCTCATTGTTCGGTCTTATGAATATATATCCTCCTTCTATTCATCGTAAAAGAAGGAGAAGAGATTCCAATCATCTTCTAAATTCTCCAAATTTAATAATCAAAGATTTCGAAAACATAGGAAATCTAATATCAAAACAAATACATTAAAATGTTGGAACTGCAACCAACTTGGACATTCCTCAAATAACTGTACTATAAAACCAAAGAAGAACAACAGAAAACATCAAAAGGCTAAGATTAATGAATTGATAGACGACATTCCTAGTGATACAAGAACATCTACAAAATACTTAACAGAATCTAAAAATGAAACCCCTTCAAAAGGCATCTGTCATTTATGCGTAATTTCAAAAGATAAAAGAGAAGCCATTCTTGATGTAGTGCAACAAATTCCAGATCAAGAAACTCAAAAACAATATCTCAATAAATTAAAAGACTTGATAATAGATGAAGCAAGTTCAAAAAGAGATCCTGTCAAAGAACATTTTAGTTTAAGCACTTTGTTTGATAAATATCATCAACAGGCAAATAAATAACTACAAAAGATTTACAAACCGATAGAAAAGGATTTAGAACTACAAACAAAATTTTACTCCTCAATCCTAATCGTATTGAAGAAATCAATATCAACAATCTCAATGAAGCATGTACAAGCAATTTTATCAACTCAATTAAAAAAATTGATTTTAAAAAATGGTACATCAATATTAATTTAGTAATCAACGATTTCAAAATAAATATTATAGCCCTTTTAGACTCTGGGGCATATCATAATTTTCTGCGTGAAGGAGTTATACCTTCAAAGTATTATGAAAAAACGACAGAACAATTATACATAGCTAATTCAACACCCCTCGATATTCGATATAAACTATCAAACGCACATATCTGTAATAATGGTTACTGTTTAAAAAATGTGTTTACTTTAGTCCGAGACATATCACAAGATATGATACTTGGCACTCCTTTCCTTACTCAAATTTATCCGTTCCAAGTCAATAGCAAGGGTGTGTTTACCAAAATACATGATAGACATATTCTGTTCCCATTCATAACACCTGTCAAACGAAAATAAATATTATTATTGCAAAACTCTTCAATATTTAAACAAATAAATATTATACATCATAAAAAACAACATATTAATTCTTTAAAGAACTTCCTTATCTTCAAATTGAAGAACAATTAAAAAATCCAACTCTTAAACAAAAAATATCTGAATTAGAACTTTACATAACTAATCAAATATGCAGTGATCTCCCAAATGCCTTCTGGGATCGCAAATGTCATATCGTAACTCTTCCTTGTGAAAAAGATTTCAATGAAAGAATAACCATAGAAAAGCTCGACCTATTCAAATGAATCAAGAATTCTTACATCATTGCCAAAAAGAAATCCAAGACCTCCTATCCAAAAACCTAATAAGACCATCCAAATCACCTTGGAGCTGCTCAGCATTTTATGTAGTCAATCAAGCTGAACTAGAAAGAGGTGTTCCAAGACTCGTTATAAATTACAAACCATTAAACAAAGTAATCCAATGGATCAGATATTCTATTCCAAATAAAAGGGATCTTATCAACTGACTACATTCTGCCAAAATATTTTCAAAATTTGATCTCAAATCTGGTTTATGGCAAATCCAAATTGCTGAAGCTGATCGTTACAAAACAGCATTCACGGTCCCGTTTGGACATTACGAATGGAATGTAATGCCATTCGGACTCAAAAATGCTCCCTCTGAATTTCAAAGAATCATGAATAATATATTCAATTCTTACAGTTCTTTCAGTATTGTCTACATAGACGATATACTCATATTTTAGACCATCCAAATCACCTTGGAGCTGCTCAGCATTTTATGTAGTCAAACAAGCTGAACTAGAAAGAGGTGTTCCAAGACTCGTTATAAATTACAAACCATTAAACAAAGTAATCCAATGGATCAGATATTCTATTCCAAATAAAAGGGATCTTATCAACTGACTACATTCTGCCAAAATATTTTCAAAATTTTATCTCAAATCCGGTTTATGGAAAATCCAAATTGCTGAAGCTGATCGTTACAAAACAGCATTCACGGTCCCGTTTGGACATTACGAATGGTATGTAATGCCATTCGGACTCAAAAATGCTCCCTCTGAATTTCAAAGAATCATGAATAATATATTCAATTCTTACAGTTCTTTCAGTATTGTCTACATAGACGTTATACTCATATTTTCAGAAAATTTAGATCAACACTTCAAACACCTAAGACATTTTCTCCAAATCATAAAACAAAATGGATTAGTTCTATCACAAAAGAAAATGAAGTTATTCCAAACCTCAATCCGTTTTCTTGGTCATGAAATGTCAAAAGGTTTAATAAAACCAATTAATAGAGTTATTCAATTTGCAGAAAAATTCCCTGATCAGATCAAGGATAAAAAACAACTTCAAAGATTTTTAGGATGTTTAAATTATATTGCTGAATTCTTTCCAAGATTAAGACAAATCTGCCAATATTTATATGAACGTCTTCAAAAGAACCCCCCTCCATGGACCAATGTCCATACCAGTATAGTCAAAAGTATAAAATCCAAAGTTCAAACATTACCATGTTTAGGCATTCCTAGCCCTACCGCATTCATGATAGTTGAGACTGATGACTCCGACATAGGTTATGGTGGTATACTCAAACAAAGATTAGAATCCCAAGAACAATTAGTTAAATTTTATTCTGCTCTTTGGCTCTGACCTCAAAAAAATTATTCAACTATCAAAAAGGAACTTTTATCTATTGTTCTTTGCATTTCAAAATTTCAAGATGATCTTTTCAACAAGAGTTTCCTTTTACGTGTTGATTGCAAATCTGCAAAGGAAGTCATTTTAAAAGACGTTCAAAATCTTGTTTCAAAACAAATTTTTGCTCGATGCAAGCAATCCTTTCCGTTTTTTATTTTGAAATAGAATTTATCAAAGGGGAAGATAATTCTCTTCCTGACTTCTTAACCAGAGAATTTTTACAAGGTAAACAAAATTTTATTGCAGATGGATCCGTATTAGGGATCTGAATCCTCACAGTTTTAGTCCTCTTCAAAACATTCCCGAATTACCTTAAAAATCTGTCCTAGCCTCCCCCTCAACACCAGTTCAAACTGTTGCTCAAACATCTACTCCAACACCTCATAACCAAGATGTATTCAAATATATTACCAAACCTTGGCCTGAAAACCTTGGCTTTGGCCCTTTTACAGAATTACCTCAAAATGTCAAAAAACAAGACTACATTCGTCGCCGCTTTCTTCCAACCCAATTCTCGGAATTTGTCAACTCAGAAAAAACTCAAAAATTTTATGAATTCATTCTCGTGGACACAGATTCTATTGAAATTGTCCATAAAAAGGATTCAAAAGGTGACACTATTTTCTCCAAATGCATTATCAAACAGGTTATTGCCTCTACCCAATGGGATGAGCTAGTTCAATCAAGGCCTTATGGCATCTTCAAAACACGTTCCTTTTCTGTACATTTTCAACCTCAATCATTCAATTACATAGACTACAAAAATGCTTGGTTCAGAACATTCTATCTTAGACCGTTCTCTCATTCATGGTTCTTTACTTTTCACTCTGGGTGAGATTCAAATTTCCCCGTTTGGTTCAATGAATGGTGGAAACAAATGGGTTCTGACTCATCCATCCTTCCACAGGATGTCAAAAAGGGTTTAGAGGTCTTTTCGAAATCCTTTTGTCTTAAAAATTTCAAGAACCTTTGAAATTTCATGCAAAATTCAAGGTTCCATGGATCTTCGCCTGGGACTTTGATTTTCAAAAACTCTATCCCGACCCCGTCCCTTATTCATTGGTTCGAATTCACAAAATCAAATGGTGGGGAAAATTTCAAACTCACCTTTGCAATGAACAAGTCGTTCGACACTTCTTAACGACTGGTCAAAAACCCAAATTTCAATCTGATGACAATAAACAAAAGGCCCCTGCTCAAGAGACTACACAAAAATCTCAAACATCCGAAAAAGACACAGATCCAGTTCAAAAGAACTTCTTCGAGCAATTCACAAATGACCCAGAATTTCAAAGTCGACCTTTTGAATTTATTTCCCAAAGTTCTACAACATCTGCAAAATCAGAAGAATCGGTCTCATCGGACCCATACGGTGGACCAGCTTCTCAAGATCCCTTTGATTTCTAAATCAAGGGAAGTTTCAAAAAAAAAATTGTGTGGCCAGAAGTTTCGCGGTGAAACGCGTGCCTTCTACTCAATATTTATGTGAGGATTGAGAAATTCGAATTTGTGATTAATCAGTTTTGAAGGATTAGTCGCGTGATTTTGAGTTGTCGAATTTCTCTAAGTGTAAAGAAATCTGTCGTAGCAAAATTCAGGAGTCAACACAGGTCAACGGTGCTGTAGCTTGCGTATGGCAGTAGTTGCGCTTGTGTTACGTCTGGCAGTAGTTGCGTTGTGAGAATGTGGTTGCGACTGGGTGACCAGCTGTTGGTTTGAAGAACCAGTCGTGGATGTGAGACAACATCGTTTAGATAAGTTGAAACGCAGCGTTTTGGATGTGGCGTCTGGTTTCGCTTGCATCTGGATTATTTAGCGCTTTGCGACTGGTAATTGTTGCGAAAGTATTGGTCACTAGCTGCTGGAGAGATGCAGCGTCGTTTTGATTAGTTGCTACGATGTCGTTTTGGTATTGTTTTAGTTTTATGTTGCGGGTTTTGGGTGGGGCGTCTGGTTTTGCTTGCGTCTGGATTATTTAGCGCTTTGGGACTGGTAGTTGTTACGAAAGTATTGGTCACCAGCTGCTGGAGAGATGCGGCGTCGTTTTGATTAGTTGCTACGATGTCGTTTTGGTATTTTTTTAGTTTTATGTTGC
>KV003960.1:24953-37592 GCA_001598015.1 Dorcoceras hygrometricum | reverse complement strand
GATTTTGGTGGCGCTGGAATCCTTGAGACTTGCTCTTTCGATTGTTACCCATTAGATGCTGTAGAACGACTTGTGAATTAGAACGCGAAGCTGCTGGTGTGCGAAGATTTCTGGAGGAATCTGATGGAGCGTTCTTTGGGTGTTGTGCGATTTTGGATTTGAGTTCCAGGGAGTCCCTGCCGTGAATTTGGTAGCGGGAGGAAGCTGACTTGCTTCGGTTGTTTGTACCGTGCCTTTGTGAGAATCTGTTGAGGTAGAATTCAGTTGTTGAAGGTACGATTGAGCGTGATTTAATAGCTTCGAGCATAACCTGCGAGTATCTGAGTCTTGAGTCTGGCTTATGTGAATCTGTGAATTATGTGAACTGCCTGAATTACTGATTTGTATGTGCTGTTTACATATGTTATGCATGTAGAAATCAGATATGAATTTCTTGGCATTCATGCATACATCTTGAGCCAGATTGATTGGATTGATGACCCGAGTTAGAGCCACGTTGTGACTGGCCAACTGATGTGTTGTGCCTGAATAGTCCAACGCTATCATCGGAGTGGTGACTGCAAGATTCGAGCGTCTACTACCGAGCTGTGATGGGCTGACGGGCCCTGAATATCATGGACCGATGATTTTCACCGGCTGACTTGCTGTGCGTGGTATAAAGGCTCGACAGATTTGATTGCCAGTTGATTTACTGGTCTTGATATCCGATTCCTCTTGACAGCCACATGCATCTCATGAATTTAGATACTGCATGCTTACGAGTTGCTGTTTATTTAGAACTCTTCGTACTGAGGCTTGACCTCGTATTTGTTTTCCTGCTTTGTGTTGTTTGGGTCTGTGTTAACCATTTGCAGGATCTTCAGGTAACCAAGCTGGACAGAGTGGAGGTTCAGCTGGTCGATCCCCGTTCCCTTGAGTCCCAGTTATATATTTATGTATTGAACCGGGGGATGCCCCGTGTTACTATGTATTGGGGATCTGTATTTGATTTGAGATTTATTGTTGTTACCTGATTGGTACGGGTCTGAGTTAACTCATATTTTGATTATGAATATTTTGAATGTATGATTTTAAGTTCAGGAATAAATTATTTCGAAATTTTTAAGCCCGATTTTTACGCTTCCGTGATTATGTGCTTAATTGTGCTATTATCTTGAGTAATTAGCACGGGGCCTTACGTTTTTGGTATCAGAGCTTAAACATGGATAAGCTCGATTTCCTTTGATCACACTCGAGTCTAGGCACAGAGTTTTGATTTGATTTTGATTGACTCTGTGACTTATGTGATCTTTTATCTGTCTATGTGATATATCTGCTATGAGATCTTACCTCGCAATTGCAAAGTTATATATAATACTCTGTTTTCTGCAAACAAGTTTTAGCATTTGGCGTCGTAACTAGTATTGTGTCTGTGTTTGGTTTGTGTTTTCGAGTTTCTTTCAAGTTATAGGAGATACAGCCTATAGCGAATTACCTTTTAGCTTTCTTTTATTCAAAAATTTTTATTCACCGCAATTCTCGTGGCCCCGTTGGGTTCGGGCGTCACATTTCTGCACTTTTGGTTTATGTGCCACACGTTGTCAACCAGGAGAGGACGAAGAGGAACAAATTTCTGAAGGGTTTGAGGCCTGATCTGTACCGGATGGTTTTGTCTGGGTCACCTGCGACCTATATTGATGCAGTGAACCGAGCGGTG
The DNA here is from genome assembly GCA_001598015.1 of Dorcoceras hygrometricum. Taxonomy (NCBI): domain Eukaryota; kingdom Viridiplantae; phylum Streptophyta; class Magnoliopsida; order Lamiales; family Gesneriaceae; genus Dorcoceras; species Dorcoceras hygrometricum. Next base: position 35,896 of record KV003960.1, on the reverse strand, counting down.
GACATCGAGGAGAGTTTGATTGAGGTTGAGGCTCCGATTCAGCCGAATACTGGACGCACCTATCAGCCTGTTAAGGATGCGTCGCAATCTTTCTATTCTCCTCAGGGGTCGCAGCAGCAGCAGCAGTAAAATCGCCAAAGGTTTCGACCTCGAGGGAAACAGTTTAAGAAGAAGGAGAATTCGAGTTCCTCTGGTTCTGCGAGTTCTGGTTCTAGAAGCGGTTCTAGTGGCATGTCGTGTGGACAGTGCCGAGGAAGGCATCCGACTTCGTAGTGTCGAGGAGTTCAGGGGTCCTGCCGTAACTGCGGACAGCCAGGACACTTTGTGAGAGTGTGTCCTTTGTTGAGGGGTCAGACTTCGATTCCTTCACAGCAGGGTTCGGCTGGTGGTTCTTCTCAGAGACCGCAGTTTCCTGCCCCTACCCAGCGATCTGGATTCCAACCCCGTGAGCCTTCTAGATTTGGAGCACCTTCGAGACCTCCGTTTCAGATTCCGCAGCAGGCTCAGGCGAATGCTTTGACGAGAGAGCAGGCTGAGGAGGCGCCTGGTATGATGATCGCAGGTACATGCTTTATTTTTAATTATCCTGCGAGAGTTCTATTGGACACTGGTGCATCACATTCTTTTATTTCTGAGATGTTTGTCTGTGAGTATGGGTTGAGTTCTTCCCCATTGTTTGATGTTGTTTCCGTGTCTACCCCTGCTGGTGTGAATCTGTGGTCCCGTGAAGTGGTGTTGGATTGTGTGCTTCGATTTGATGAGCATGTTTTGGTTTCCAATCTCATTGTTTTGGGAATGAGAGATTTTGATTGCATCTTGGGGATGGACGTGTTGTCTAGTTACAAGGCTACTGTTGACTGTTTTCATGGTGTGGTGAGATTTCGCCCTGACTCGGGTGAGAAGTGGGAGTTATACGGTGCTGATTCACGCTCGAAGATTCCACTAGTGTCCGCCATGGAGATGTTTAGCCTGCTATTGCTGGATAATGCTGGATTCATGATTTACGCGCTGTACGTTTCCCAAGAGCAGTGATTGGAGTTGAGCGATATTTCGATCGTACGAGAGTTTCCCGACGTGTTTCCAGATGAGATTCCTGGATTCCCTCCAAGACGTGAGATTATCACCAGTTGCAAATTAGGGACACTGATGTGGCGAAGACAGCTTTTCGGACTCGATATGGTCATTATGAGTTTCTGCTCATGTCGTTTGGGTTGACAAATGCCCCAGCTGTTTTATTGGATTTGATAAATCACGTCTTCAGTGAGTATATCGATCGGTTTGTGATCGTCTTCATAGATGACATCCTAGTGTACTCGAGGAGCATGAGAGAGCATAAGGAGCATCTCAGATTGGTGTTGCAGAGGTTGAGGGACTCACAATTGTACGCCAAGTTCAGTAAGTGTGAATTTTGGCTTGATCGGATTATCTTTTTGGGTCATGTGATTTTGGCGCAAGGGATTTCGATGGATTCGAGTAAGGTCGAAGCAGTTCTTAACTGGGAGAGACCTAGGAACGTTTTTGAGATCCGTAGCTTTTTGGGATTGGCTGGCTATTACAGGCGTTTTATCGAGAAGTTCTCTTCGATAGCCAATCCTTTGACTTAGTTGACTCAGAAGGATAGAAGTTTGTTTGGACTGACGAGTGCGAGTTCAGTTTTCAGACGTTGAAGGAGAAGTTGACTACTGCTCCTGTTTTGTCTCTACCGTTTGGATCCGGAGGATTTGTTGTGTGCTCCGACGCTTCTGTCAATGGTTTAGGATGTTTTCTGATGCAGAACGTGTACGTGATTGCCTATGCGTCTCGACGGTTGAAGCCTCATGAGATGAGGTACCCGGTTCATGATTTGGAGTTGCCTGCGATAGTGTTTGCCTTGAATATTTGGCAACATTGTCTGTATGCTGAAGAATTTGTGGTGTAAACCGACCACAAGAGCCTGAAATATATCTTCACACGGTCTGATCTGAATATGAGGCAACGACGATGGATAGAATTGCTCAAGGACTTTAACTGTGAGATTCAGTATCAGCCTGGGCGGATGAACTCAGTAGCAGATGCTTTGAGTACAAGATCCAGCCTGCGATGCTTTCGTCTTTGAGTGTCTCTAGAGTCTATGAACAGTTGAGTACTTCTGGTTGGCGTTTTCAGCCAGGTGATCAGTACTTTATGGTTTCTTTGATTCAAGTAGAACCGCAGATTGTGAGTGACATCAGGGAGGCGCAGAGGACCGATCCTTATTTTCATGAGGTGAAGATCAAAGCCCGAAGTGGTCAGTCTGATGATTTATCTGTTTCTTCGGATGGATGTCTGAGATTTCGAGGAAGGTTGGTGGTTCCGAACTTGATCGATTTGAAGGAAACCATTATGAATGAAGCGCATTGTAGTCAGTATAGTGTGCATCCGGACGAGAGAAAGATTTACCATGCCTTTTGAAATCTCACTACTCGTGGGAAGGCATGAAGAGCGACATCTCTGGTTTTGTTGCTAGATGTTTGAATTTCCAGCAGGTCAAGGCTGAGAGAATGAGACCTGGTGAATTTCTGCAGAGTTTGGAGGTGCCCCAATGGAATTGGGAGCACATCGCCATGGATTTTTGGACTCATCTACCTCGATCGAGTAGGGGATGCGATGCGATTTGGGTGGTGATTGATAGACTTTTGAAGTCAGCCCATTTCATTTCCTATGACGTGAGGTGTTCGATGAAGAAAATGGCGAAGCTGTATATCGACCATGTGGTAGATTGCATGGAGTGCCTGTTTCGATAGTGTCTGACAGAGATCCAAGATTCAATTCTCGTTTTTTGAAGAGTCTGCAAGCAGCGATGGGTTCGAGATTGGCTATGAGTACAGCCTATCACCCACAGACAGATGGTCAGTCTGAGCGGACCATCCAGACTTTAGAGGATATGCTGCGAGCAGTTGTGATGGATTTTAGTGGTGGCCGGTAGGATTCTTTGTCGTTGGTTGTGTTTTAGTATAATAACAGATACCAGGTGACTATCAGGATGGCACCATTTGAGGCGTTGTATGGTCGAAAATACAGATCTCCGATTTGTTGGGAAGAAGTTGGTGAGAAACAACTTTCTACCCCTGAGTTTGTGCAGCATATGAAAGACCAGATTGATTTGATTCGAAGTAGAATGAAGGCTGCACAAGATAGATTTACCAACTATGCTAACAGAAGACGTCGACCGTTAGAGTTTGAAGTTGGCGACCGAGTATTTCTCAAAGTTTCTCCGTTCAAAAGAGCCTGCTGAATTAGCAGCGATGCATGATGTTTTTCATGTGTCAATGTTGAGGAAATATGAGCCAGATCCATCCCATGTGTTAAGAACCGATGAAGTGGAGCTGGATTCTGCCTTGAGTTATGTTGAATATCCAGTGCAGATTTTGGATAGAAAGGAGAAGCAGTTGAGGAACAAAGTAGTTCCGTTGGTGATGGTCCAATGGAGCAAGCATGGCAGAGAAGAAGCAACTTGGGAACCGGAAGAGAAATGCAGCGTGAGTGGCCGCATATGTTTGAATAGATGTTGTATTAGATCTCGAATTCTGGTGGTGTTTCCCTAGTTGTTGATTGTTATTTACCCAGTTATCTTGAACTCTTGGGTTGTATCAGCTGAATTTCTGTTTTGCTTTCTGTTGTTGTGATGAATTGATTGAATTTTTCCTTGAGTTTGCCATTGATTTCGAGGACGAAATCTCTTAAGGTGGGGAGAATGTGAGGATTGAGAAATTCGAATTTGTGATTAATCAGTTTTGAAGGATTAGTCGCATGATTTTGAGTTTTCGATTTTCTCTAATTGTAAAGAAATCAGTCGTAGCAAAATTCAGGAGTCAGCATAGGTCAACGGTGCTGTAGCTTGCGTCTGGCAGTAGTTGAGCTTGTGTGGCGTCTAGTAGTAGTTGCGTTGTGAGAATGTGGTTGCGAATGGGAGACCAGCTGTTGGTTTGAAGAACCAGTCGTGGATGTGAGACGACATCATTTAGATAAGTTGAAACGCAGCGTTTTGGATGTGGCGTCTGGTTTTGCTTGCGTCTGGATTATTTAGCGCTTTGCGACTGGTAGTTGTTGCGAAAGTATTGGTCACCAGCTGCTGGAGAGATGCGGCGTCGTTTTGATTAGTTGCTACAATGTCGTTTTGGTTTTGTTTTAGTTTTATGTTGCGACAGGTTTTGTGGTAGAAGATGTGGGTACCAGTCGAAAGGTACCTACTGTAGCAACGTCTGGATAATTGAGAACAGCAGCTGTTGGATTTGTGAGATATATAGATAAGTGTTGATCGACACTTAGAATTATTCTGAACCCGATATTTCTTATCTCCTTATCCAAACCCTCGATTAGCTACTGTTCACGGTGACTTTTCTCCGTCGATTGCCGCCGCTTCCCGCCGTTATTTTGAGCGATTTTGGTGGCGCTGGAATCTCTGTGATTTGCTATTTTGATTGCTACCCATTTGAAGCCCTAAATCAACGTTGGAGAAGAAGTGCGAAGTTGCTGTGTCCTCGTACAGAGAAGTTCGTTGATTCTTCTGCTGGTTTGAGTTTCTGGGTGAGCATTTCTTGTTGTTTCTAGCTACGGTAGACTTGTAGAACCATAGCAAGGTTCTGACCTTAGGCTATGATGCTTAGAAGTTTAGAATTGAACGAGAATTAAGCTTATATGTGAGGCCCTGTGATAGATTTGAGTTCGCAGGAGGTACTGCTGGAATTTTCGAAAGCAGGAAGAAGCTGAGTTGCTTCAGTTGTTGTACCGTGCCTTTGTAAGAATCTGTTGAGGTAGAATCAGCTGTTGAAGGTACGATTGAGCGTGATTTAATAGCTTCGAGCATAACCTGCGAGTATCTTAGTCTTGAGTCTGGCTTATGTGAATCTGTGAATTATGTGAACTGCTTGAATTACTGATTTGTATGTGCTGTTTACATATGTTATGCATGTAGAAATCAGATATGAATTTCTTGGCATTCATGCATACATCTTGAGCCAGTTTGATTGATTGATGACCCGAGATTAGAGCCACGTTGTGACTGGCCAACTGATGTGTTGTTCCTGAATAGTCCAACGCTATCATCGGAGTGGTGACTGCCGGATTCGAACGTCTACTACCGAGCTGTGATGGGCTGACGGGCCCTGAATATCACGGACCGATGATTTTCACCGGCTGACTTGCTGTGCGTGGTATAGAGGCTCGACAGATTTGATTGCCAGTTGATTTACTGGTCTTGATATCCGATTCCTCTTGACAGCCACATGCATCTCATGACTTTAGATACTGCATGCTTACGAGTTGCTGTTTATTTAGAGCTCTTCGTACTGAGGCTTGACCTCGTATTTGTTTTCCTGCTTTGTGTTGTTTGGGTCTGTGTTACCCATTTGCAGGATCTTCAGGTAATCAAGCTGGACAGAGTGGAGGTTCAGCTGGTCGATCCCCGTTCCCTTGAGTCCCAATTATATATTTATGTATTGAACCGGGGGATGCCCCTTGTTACTATGTATTGGGGATCTGTATTTGATTTGAGATTTATTGTTGTTACCTGCTTGGTATGGGTCTGAGTCAACTCATATTTTGATTATGAATATTTTGAATGTATGATTTAAGTTCAGGCCTAAATTATTTCGAAAATTTTTAAGCCGATTTTTACGCTTCCGTTATTATGTGCTTAATTTTGCTATTATCTTGAGTAATTAGCACAGGGCCTAACAATTTATTTCAAAATTCGTGGCCGACAAAGATGACAATTGAAACAGGTAAGATTCCCACTACAAAAGTCGCGTGCAAGCAATGATCAAAATACGACATAGATGACAGCTCAAAAGTTGATTCCCATTATCAAAAGAAGACAAAAATGATAGACATCTCATCTACCGCACTCATGAAGATTCCGGTAATAGTTTTCAAATTTTTTCTATATATAAATTGTATTACTACCTCAAAGGGTAGAGCAAATTTAGTTTACATTATAAATCTTGTATCTGCTTCTGCACATCTGCTACAACTTTCTGCATTTTCAATTGTAAGATTTTATGTTTTATAAATTTCAATTCAAGTTTCTATCTTCTGTTTTACTGCTTTTAGGATCTACCTCTAGATCCCAGAACATAGTTCAAAGTACAGAAACCATATGCCTATAGATTATTCAAACAGGACTATCCCTGAAGAACAAATAGAAAACATCTACAAGATAGGATTCACAGACTTCAAAACAGCTTTCTCTGTCAAAACTCATGCAGAAACTATTTTGTTGTGACTTTTGGCATCTCATAATCTTTTGCAGTTTGAATTTTCTGCTTTGACGGATACATCTACAATAGAATTTTGTTTACCTTGTAAAAATTCTCTGGTTAGGAAGTCAGGAAGATAATTATCTTCCCCTTTGATAAATTCTATTTCAAAATAAAAAACGGAAAGGATTGCTTGCCATCAAGCAAAAATTTGTTTTGAAACAAGATTTTGAACATCTTTTAAAATGACTTCCTTTGCAGATTTGGAATCAAACACGTAAAAGGAACTCTTGTTGAAAAGATCATCTTGAAATTTTGAAATGCAAAGAACAATGGATAAAAGTTCCTTTTTGATAGTTGAATAATTTTTTTGAGGTCCGAACCAAAGACCAGAATGAAATGTAACTAATTGTCTTGTGATTCTAATCTTTGTTTGCGTATACCACCATAACCTATGTCGGAGGCATCTGTCTCAACTATCATGAATGCGGTAGGGCTAGGAATGCCTAAAATGGTAAGGTTTGAACTTTGGATTTTATACTTTTGACTATACTGGTATGGACATTGGTCCATTGAGGGGGGTTCTTTTGAAGATGTTCATATAAAGGTTGGCAGATTTGTCTTAATCTTGGAAAGAATTCAGAAATATAATTTAAACATCCTAAAAATCTTTGAAGTTGATTTTTCTCTTTGATCTGGTCAAGGAATTATTCTGCAAATTGAATAACTCTATTAATTGGTTTTATTAAACCTTTTTATATGTCATGACCAAGAAAACGGATTGAGGTTTGGAATAACTTCATTTTCTTTTGGGATAGAAATAATCCATTTTGTTTAATGATTTGGAGAAAATGTCTTAGATGTTTGAAGTGTTGATCTAAATTTTCTGAAAATATGATTATATCGTCTATGTAGACAATACTGAAAGAGCTGTAAGAATTGAATATATTATTCATGATTCTTTGAAATTCAGAGGGAGCATTTTGAGTCCGAATGGCATTACATTCCATTCGTAATGTCCAAACGGGACCGTGAATGCTGTTTTGTAACGATCAGCTTCAGCAATTTGGATTTGCCAGAAACCACATTTGAGATCAAATTTTGAAAATATTCTGGCAGAATGTAGTCAGTTGATAAGATCCCTTTTATTTGGAATAGGATATCTGATCCATTGGAGTACCTTGTTTAATGGTTTGTAATTTATAACGAGTCTTGGAACACCTCTTTGTAGTTCAGCTTGTTTGACTACATAAAATGCTGAGCAACTCCAAGGTGATTTGGATGGTCTTATTAGGTTTTTGGATAGGGGGTCTTGGATTTACTTTTTGGCAATGATGCAAGAATTCTTGATTCATTTGAATAGGTCGAGCTTTTCTAGGGATATTTCTTTCATTGAAATCTTTTTCATAAGGAAGAGTTACGATATGACATTTGCGATCCCAGAAGGCATTTGGGAGATCACTGCATATTTGATTAGTTATGTAAAGTTCTAATTCAGATATTTTTGTTTAATAGTTGGATTTTTTAATTGTTCTTTAATTTGAAGATAATGATTAACTTCATTTTCTTTTGGGATAGAACTAATCCATTTTGTTTGATGTATTTGGAGTAAATGTCTAGATGTTTGAAGTGTTGATCTAAATTTTCTGAAAATATGATTATATCGTCTATGTAGACTGTATTTTGGGGATCGTTGATGATTGAGATTTGATGTAATCAATGCTATGAAATGCATGAAAGCTATCAAGGATCGGATAGCTAGACCAGTATATCAACTGGAAAATCATCTCTGTCGAGCCTCTATACCACGCACGGTAAATCAACCAGGGAAATCATCGGTCCGTGATATTCCGGCCCGTCAGCCATCACAGCTCGGTGGTATTCTGATACGACAACACAGTCGATCACCACTCCGATGATAGCGTTGAACTTTTCAGGCACCACACATCAGTCGCCGTAGTCGCAACGTGGCTCTCAATCAGGTCATCAATCAATCTGTCAGGCTCAATATGTATGCATGAATGCCAATCAATAATCAATATCAATGCATACAATAATTCATACGTGAAAACAGAACATAAAATCATATAAATCATCAGTCTGTTCCACGTAAATGCATCCATCAATGCAAGCAGATTTCACAACACGAAATATAGCCATGTCCAAGCTCAAAGCTGTAAAGGTCGCTCAATCATACCTCCAACTACTGATTTCTACCTCAACAGATTTATCAAGGCATGACAACACAACTGAAGCAAGTCAGCTTCCTCCTGCTACGACAATTCACGGCAGGATGCAGCTAGAATCCTCAAATATGCTAAGGAAACTCAATCAATAACTCATGTCTAATTCAAATCTCAACATTTCTTATGGTCCAGAACCTAACTCCGGTTCTACCTCTAAACAAAGTATTTGCAGCTGATACTAAGCTTAGAACAGTAGGAAATCCTTACCCAGAAGATGAAACTAACTGAAGAACTAACAAGTTCCACTGTATGAAGAAACCAGCAACTTTGCGCTCCTCTCCAAAGTCGTTCTACAGCCTCAACTGGGCAACAATCGAAAGAGTAACCCTCAAGGAGTTCAGCGCCACCGAAACCGTCGAAAACGAAGGCTGGAATCAACAGAAATCTAGGGAAGAAACGTTAGGGTGAACAGTAGCTAGAACGAGGGTTTGAAATTGGAGATAAGAAATATCGGGTTCAGAATAATTCTAAGTGTCGATCAACACTTATCTATATATCTCTCAATCCACCAGCTGCTGCTCACCAAAATCAGCAGACATCGAAACAGTAGGTATCGTACAACAGACACCAGCGGTTGCTCACATCAGATATCAGCTCTTCCTCTCAACGAAACCAGCAGCAACCATCAGACGTTGTATTCTCAAAAGAACATCAAAACGATGCCGCATCAACTAATCAAAACGACACCGCATCTCTACAGCAGCTGACAACAGATTCCTTGCAAAACAACCAGCAGCTGGTCGCTCTAATTAACTCAACGAAGACGTAAAAGACACATCATCATATCTGCTGAACTAAACGCCCGCAACAGCGATCGCTAGTGCGAAACCAATACGATGTCGCCTCCACTAATATAAACGACGGCATTTTGCACCCGCTACAGGAACTCGCTGTCAACAGCAGACACAAAGCGTTAAACCAAAACGCTGCGTTTCAACTTATCAAAATGACGTCGCGTTGCTCCCACGACTGGTTCCTCAAACCAGCAGCTGATCATTCAGCTGGGACAATTCCTCACAATGCAACAGATGATAGCGCTACAATTCAGCAGTCAACACCAAAATATTGACCAACACATGTCGCGTTCTCGTTAAATCTCGCGCCCGCGCACTTGCTGCCAGCAGATACCCCTTCAAACGCAACTACTGAAAAGCGAAAAAACGACGCATCACTCACTCGCTACAGTAGAAATCTGAAATGCGCTACAACCGATTTCCTCATATTAGCGCTACGTCTGGTTCTACGAAACGACAGCGTATTACTCCTGCGCCACCAACAACTGATAACAGACTTAATCAACTCACTCAACTGCTGAATTCACTGGAATCAGATTCATTTCGCAAAACCCTCAAAATTAACGCTACTAATTCCAAATCAATTCAATAATCACTCCATTGGACCATCACCAACGGAATCATTTTGTTTCTCAGCTGCTTCTCCTTCCGATCCAAAATCTGCACTGGATATTCTATATAACTCAAGGCAGAATCCAGCTCAACTTCGTTGGTTCTCAATACATGGGACGGATCTGGCTCATATTTTCTCAACATTGACACATGAAAGACATCATGCATTACTGCCAACTCATCAGGCAGTCTCAATCGATAAGCCAACTGTCCAACCCGCTCAACAATATCAAAGGGACCAACAAATATAGGAGCTAATTTGCCTTTAAATCTGAATCGCATAACGATCTTGAAAGGAGAAACTTTGAGAAATACTCGATCGCCAACCTCAAACTCTAACGGTCGACGTCTTCAGTTAGCATAGCTGGTAAATCTATCTTGTTCAGCCTTCATTCTACGTCGAATCACATCAATCTGATCTTTCATATGCTGCACAAACTCAGGGGTAGAAAGTTGTTTATCACCAACTTCTTCCCAACAAATCGAAGATCTGCATTTTCGACCATACAACGCCTCAAATAGAGCCATCCCGATAGTCACCTGGTAGCTGTTATTATACGAAAACTCAACCAACGACAAAGAATCTTGCCAGCCACCACTGAAATCCATCACAACTGCTGGAAGCATATCCTCTAAAGTCTGGATAGTCTGCTCAGACTGACCATCTGTCTGTGGGTGATAGGCTGTACTCATAGCCAATCTCGAACTCATCGCTGCTTGCAGACTCTTCCAAAAACGAGAAGTGAATCTTGGATCTCTGTCAGACACTATCGAAACAGTAGCCAATCTCGAACCCATCGCTGCTTGCAGACTCTTCCAAAAACGAGAGGTGAACCTAGGATCTCTGTCGGACACTATCGAAACATGAACTCCATGCAATCTAACCACATGGTCGATGTACAACTTCGCCATTTTCTTCATCGAACACCTCACGTCATAGGGAATGAAATGGGCTGACTTCGAAATTCTATCAATCACCACTCAAATCGCATCGCATCCCCTACTCGACCGAGGTAGATGAGTCACAAAATGCATGGAGTTGTGCCCCAATTCCATTGGGGCACCTCCAAACTCTG
>KV003960.1:9142-19265 GCA_001598015.1 Dorcoceras hygrometricum | reverse complement strand
CGTCTCTAATCCGCAACTGGTGATAACCAGAGCGCAAATCAATCTTCGAGTACACTACCGATCCCTGCAAATGATCGAACAAGTCATCAATCCTCGGCAAAGGATACTTGTTCTTCACCGTCGTTTTATTCAACTGTCTGAAATCTACGCACATCCTCATAGATCCATCCTTCTTCTTCGCGAAAAGAATCGGAGCTCCCCAAGGCGACATGCTCGGCCTGATGAAGCCTTTCTCCAAGAGATCTCTCAATTGATTCTTCAGCTCTTTCAACTCTGCTGGCGCCAACCGGTAAGGAGCTCTAGAAATCGGGGCGGTACTGGGCACCAACTCAATGCTGAAATCGATCTCACGTCGTGGAGGGAATCCAGGAATCTCATCCGGGAACACATCGGAAAACTCTCGGACGATCGGAATGTCGCTCAACTCCAATCGGGGCTCTTGGGAAACGTCAAGCGCGTAAATCATGAATCCAACATTATCCAGCGATAGCAGGCTAAACATATCCATGGCGGACACCAGTGGAATCTTCGAGCGCGAATCAGCACCGTAGAACTCCCACTTCTCACCCGAGTCAGGGCAAAATCTCACCACACCATGAAAACAGTCAACAGTAGCCTTATAGCTAGATAATACGTCCATTCCCAAGATTCAATCAAAATCTATGATTCCCAAAACAATCAGATTGGACACCAAAACATGCTCATCAAATCAAAGCACACAATCCAACACCACTTCACGGGACCACAGATTCACACCAGTAGGGGTAGACACGGAAACAACATCACACAATGGGGAAGAACTCAACCCATACTCACAAACAAACAACTCAGAAATAAAAGAGTGTGATGCACCAGTGTCAAATAGAACTCTCGCAGGATAATCAAAGATAAGTCATGTACCTGCGATCATCATACCAGGCGCCTCCTCAGCCTGCTCTCTCGTCAAAGCGTTTGCCTGAGCCTGCTGCGGAATCTGGAACGGAGGTCTCGAAGGTGCTCCAAACCTAGAAGGCTCACGGGGTTGGAATCCAGATCGCTGGGTAGGGGCAGAAAACTGCGGTCTCTGAGAAGAACCACCATCTGATCCCTGTTGCGAAGGAACTGAAGACTGACACCTCAACAAAGGACACACTCTCCGATAATGTCCAGGCTGTCCACAGTTATTGCAAAACCCCTGAACTCCTCGACACTGCGAAGTCGGATGCCTTCCTCCTCACTGTCCACAAGGAATGCCGCTAGTACCACTGCCAGAACCAGAACTCTTCGAACCAGAGGAACTTGAATTCGCCTTCTTCTTGAACTGTTTTCCTCGAGGTCTAAACTGTTGGCGACTCGACTGCTGCGACCCTTGAGGAGAATGAAACGATTGAGACGCATCCTGAACAGGCTGATAGGTGCGTCCAGTAGTCGGCTGAATCGGAGCCTCTACCTCCAACAAACTCTCCTCAATATCCACCGCTCGGTTCACTGCATCGATATAGGTCGCAGGTGAACCAGACAAAACCATCCGGTACAGATCAGGCCTCAAGCCTTTTAGAAATTTGTTCCTCTTTGTCCTCTCCTGGTTGGCAACGTGTGGCACATAAACCAAAAGTACAGAAAACTGTCGGGCATACTCAGCCACTCGCATGCTACCCTGCTTCAAGTTATCAAACTCCCGCTCCCGGCTGTTATAGAAGGAATCCGGGGTATACTCCTGTCTGAACGCCTCACAGAAGCTCTCTCAGGTGATCACAGCCCCACTATCACGAAGGATACGAGAAGTACCCCTCCACCAGCGCTGTGCATTGTCTCTCAGCTGCAACACCGCCAGCTTCAGTCTCTTCTCGGGAGCGTACTCCAGAGTATCAAACAACTCCTCCATCTGAGCTAACCAAGCCTCAGCCATCGCATCACCCTCTGCTGCAGAAAACGTCAGAGGGTTCATCCGCTGAAACCTAGCTAGGACCAACTCCATCTCGCCTATCTTTCTAGTAACATTATCAACCTGATGAACATCATCATCACTACTTGCCCTAGACTCCTCCGCAGTACGTATAGTCGTCCTACCTCTTCCTCTCCTCGGCGGCATCTAAACAAATCTAGAGGTAAGATCTCACAGCAGATATATCACATAGACAGATAAAAGATCACATAAATCACAGAGTCAATCAAAAATCAAATCAAAGTTCTGTGCCTAGACTCGAGTGTGATCAAAGGAAATCGAGATTATCCCAGTTTAAGCTCTGATAGCAAAAATGTCAGGTCCCGTGCTAATAAACATAGATTATAGCACAAATAAGCACATAATCACGGAAGCGTAAAATCGGGCTTAAAAATTTTTTCAAAATAAAATGGGCCTGAACTCAAAAACATACATTCAAAGTATCAATACTCAAAATACGAGTTAACTCAAACTCAAACAAAACAGGTAACATCAAATCTCAATCATCAACGATCCCCAAAATACATAAAGACGCAGGGCATCCCCTGGTTCAATACATAATAAAAATAGACTGTGACTCAAGGAAACGGGGATCGACCAGCTGGCGCTCCACTCTGTCCAGCTTGGTTACCTGAAGATCATGCAAATGGGTAACACAGACCCAAACAACACAAAAGCAGGAAAACAAATACGAGGTCAAGCCTCAGTACGAAGAGCTATCAAAATAGCTAATCATGCACATTCTATAAATCAATGCTATGAAATGCATGAAGGCTATGAAGGATCGGATTGCTAGACCAGTATATCAACTGGCAAATCATCTCAGTCGAGCCTCTATACCATGCACGATAAATCAACCGGGGAAATCATCGGTCCATGATATTGCGGCCCGTCAGCCATCAAAGCTCGGTGGTATTCCGATACGAAAACACAGTCGATCACCACTCCGATGATAGCGTTGGACTTTTCAGGCACCACACATCAGTCGCCCTAGTCGCAACGTGGCTTCATACGTGAAAACAGAACATAAAATCATATAAATCATCAGTATGTTCCAAGTAAATGCATCCATCAATGCAAGCAGATTTCACAACACGAAATATAGCCATGTCCAAGCTCAAAGCTGTAAAGGTCGCTCAATTCGTACCTCCAACTATTGATTTCTACCTCAACAGATTTATCAAGGCACGGCAACACAACTGAAGCAAGTCAGCTTCCTCCTGCTACGGCAATTCACGGCAGGATGCACCTAGAATCCTCAAATATGTTAAGGAAACTCAATCAATAACTCATGTCTAATTAAAATCTCAACATTTCCTACGGTCCAGAACCTAACTCCGGTTCTACCTCTATACAAAGTATTTGCAGCTGATACTAAGCTTAGAACAGTAGGAAATCCTTACCCAGAAGCTGAAACTAACTGAAGAACAAACAAGTTCAACTGTATGAAGAAACCAGCAACTTCGCGCTCCTCTCCAAAGTCGTTCTACAGCCTCAACTAGGCAACAATCGAAAGAGTAACTCTCAAGGAGTTCAGCGCCACCGAAACCGTCGAAAACGAAGGCTGGAATCAATAGAAATCTAGAGAAGAAACGTTCGAGTGAACAGTAGCTAGAACGAGTGTTTGAAATTGGAGATAAGAAATATCGGGTTCAGAATAATTCTAAGTGTCGATCAACACTTATCTATATATCTCTCAATCCACCAGCTGCTGCTCACCAAAATCAGCAGACATCGAAACAGTAGGTATCTTACAACGGACACCAGCGGTTGCTCACAACAGATATTAGCTCTTCCTCTCAACGAAACCAGCAGCAACCATCAGATGTTGTATTCTCAAAAGAACATCAAAACGACGCCGCATCAATTAATCAAAACGACACCGCATCGCTCCAGCAGCTGACAACAGATTCCTTGCAAAACAACCAGCAGCTGGTCACGCTAATTAACTCAACGACAACGTAAAAGACACGTCATCATATCTGCTGAACTAAACGCCCACAACAGCGATCGCTAGCGCGAAACCAATACGACGTCGCCTCCACTAATATAAACGACGGCGTTTTGCACCCGCTACAGGAACTCGCTGTCAACAGCAGACACAAAGCGTTAAACCAAAACGCTGCATTTCAACTTATCAAAATGACGTCGCGTTGCTCCCACGACTGGTTCCTCAAACCAGCAGCTGGTCATTCAGCTGGGACAATTCCTCACAACGCAACAGCTGATAGCGCTACAATTCAGCAGTCAACACCAAAAGATTGACCAACATGTGTCGCGTTCTCATTAAATCTCGCGCCCGCGAACTTGCTGCCAGCAGATACCCCTTCAAACGCAACTACTGAAAAGCGAACGACGACGCATCACTCACTCGCTACAGTAGAAATCTGAAATGCGCTACAACTGATTTCCTCATATTAGCGCTACGTCTGGTTCTACGAAACGACAGCGTATTACTCCTACGCCACCAACAGCTGATAACAGAGTTCATCAACTCACGCAACTGCTGAATTCTACTGGAATCAGATTCATTTCGCAAAACCCTCAAAATTAACGCTACTAATTCCAAATGAATTCAATAATCACTAATCTAAAATCTGATTCCTCACAAAAAGTGACCCCTAAGACTTAATTAAGAAATTAAATAAAATTTGACATGCTTGCCCCTACCTTTAATTTAAAAGCTAATTAAAACTTTTAATTGGCTTTGATAAATGGCTAATTTCGTAATTAAAGTCCCCTGAAATTTTAAAACACCTTAAAATACAATAAAACAGCCCGTATAGGCGAAAAACGGGTTCCCTCCAAAATAATCATAAAAACCCCAATTTTCAGAAATGTTGCTCAAAACAATAAATTTCATCCTTAAAAATCTAATAACTTAAAATCTCAAATTATTTTCATATAGTTCGTCCCTAGCCTCGTCCACGCGTCCGTAACTCAAACAGGCTGAAAAACAAGACATGCATACCATGCAACATAAAACATAAACAATTCACATAAAATGACATGTAATCATCTAAAATTATTTTCGCCTTAGTCATGCACTCATTCTCACGTACTGTGGATTTCGGGGCGTTACATGATCTGTTATGAGTATAGCAACCTGTATTGATTGCTTCAACCCAAAATTTATTTGAAATACCGGAATCAGCAATCATAGTTGAAGATGCTTCTTTTAAAGTTCGGTTTCGATGCTCAGCTAACCCGTTTTGCTGAGGTGTTCTAGCTGCACTCAACTCATGTTTGATTCCAATGTCATCCAGATAAGAGGAGATTTTAAAATTTATAAACTCCGTTCCCCTATTGTTGGAGTGCAATAAGTGCCCCTGCTAGGTAGAGCGATCGAAACGTGGCACTTGTGTTGCTATACGGTTTAAAAGATTGGAGTTGCAACGTTACCACCAGCTATAGCTTTTGGTAAAGCGGCAGGCGCTCGATCCTACAATCGGTATCAGAGCCAAGGTCACGGGTTCGATTCCCATTGATTGCAAGGAGTGCAATTATTGTGAGGGGATTGTTGGAGTGCAATAATTGCCCCTGCTAGGTAGAGCGATCGAAACGTGGTGCTTGTGTTGCTATACGGTTTAAAAGATTGGAGTTGCACCGTTACCACCAGCTATAACTTTTGGTAAAGCGGCAGGCGCTCGATCCTACACCTATCGCTCCCAATCCGGTTGACATTACAAGACTGCTTATTTTGTAATCGTTTTAAAAGTTTTATCAGCTGGTCGGCAGTTTGATCCTTTAATTTTTAAATTTGAATAAATCATCAACTACGGCAAGGGTGTTGTCAGGCCTCGTGCTCTACTCAGAGTTAAACCACGCAAAGCAATAGCGGAAGCATACAAAAAGTGGCTTAAAATTTTCGCTTTAGGCCTGACGGTTTAAAACATATAATTTAAAATACACAATACTGAAAATATCCCAGTTTACAAACACACTATATAACAGTACAACATTTAAACAAATACAAGTACTACAGCATACAACTGAATCCCACAAGCACAGGGCATTCCCCGACTGTCAGTACTAGTACATATATGCTATACGCTAACTGGGACACTCTATCCACCTCCTGGGGCACCTCCAGCTGGGTCAAAGCCACGACCAGCAGAGAAACCTAGGAAACCTGAAAACACATATAGGCAACAATACACAAGCCCTAGAGGGACATCGGGGTCAAACCCCAGTACGGAGAGCAATACAAACAACATAAGGAAAGCAACAGATAAATATGCAAATTCTATGCAAAGGATCAAGGCTACAATCGAAAACAGGGAGCCAAAGGATCGCATCAACAGATCAACAGCAAGATCTGATCAAAGGAAGAACAGTCAGTGGCCACGAGGTATACTGAGCACATGGGAGCTACCCACTAATCTCCAGTACACCATACCAGATGCTAAACAGACAGCTCCACTGCTGTTGCCCACTCATGAGATGTGGGAGCTACCCACTCCGCTCATAGCGGCTAACAAACCCAGCAGGGAGATGAGGTACGGGAGTTACCCGCTCGCCTCCGAGGTATACGGGAACTACCCGCTCGTCCTCGTATTCAGAATCCTGGTATTCTCAAATCAACAGAACAGTCACAGCTAGCAAAACAGAGCTCAACGAGATAATGAGTGTATGCAAATGCAACAGCTGATATCAACACAATGCACAAACGATAATAGCACAGAGCATACACAACAAAGCACATAATCCATGCTCAATCCTAAGATGTAAAAAGCTCACATCCGTACCTCAATTCTCTGTGCAACAATTACTACAAGCAGGTTGCCACAATGACGTCCCGAGCACACAGATCCACCACCTGCTCAACGGCAACACATAAAACCTCAGGGACCGAAGCACAGAAAACAGCAACTGGGAGTTACGAACTCCACCAGCGCTACCCTACCTCTCTAACTCAACAGAAAGCTCTAAACAAGCTTAAAGGTAGGATCTATACTTACCCCAAAAAGCTAGGAGCGAAATTCGACGCTTATGCTTACAGACTACACAAGGAAGATGTCTTCGCACACCTCACCAGCTTCAAGCAAACATTCGAAAACAATATCCAAACGAAGCGTCTCAGCAAGAGGAGTCCAACGCTACCACTCTTACTCTCGTCGGAGCTGCCTACCGTCGGCAATCAAAGAAGATCAGGTTCGGTGAACAGTAGCTAGGTTATCGCGACAGAATTTGGCAATCGGGAAATATTCTAAGTATGGAAACTGGATACTCAATCGAAGACCAAGTCCTCTAATATAAGTCAAAGCTGCTCACAGCTAAAGAAACAGTATCCACCACACTTAATCTATCACAACTATTATTACCGCTCGCAGGCAGATCTTGCAACAGATCTCACTCTACGCCAAAACAGCGATCGCTAATAACTCAAACGACGTCGTAGAGAATCACTGTCGCAACTGGACACGTCACCCGCTACTCACTGCTGAACACTAACCAACATCTGTTCGCAACGCAACAACAGATCTCTCCCACAGCTGACGCTAACGCAACTCACAGCTGATTCTCCTTCGCTAATCCAAAACGCTATCGTTCCAACTAATCCAAATTACGACGTACTAGCACCCGCTACTGAAAGCACGCTATCTCACCACTGAACACTAACGACAATAGATCTCGCTACAACTGCTGACGTCACCACTTCTGAACGCTAACATTCAGCGATGACCCGCGCTAACTGCTGAACAGATTCCGCGCCAAACTATAATTCTCCAGAACTGTTCTAAGGGCTAAAACAAAACCCGATAGCTTCTCTAAGCATAACAACTCAAAGCTGATCTCAATAAAACCCATCAGCTTTCGGGTCTCATATCTCTCCCCCACTAAAACAGGATTTCGTCCTCGAAATCAATCAACTCCAAAACAAGAGTTCAAGATAACTGGGGAAAAGAAACATAAGCAACCAAATACTGGAACAAAAGCAACATCTACTCAAACAGATGCGGCCACCCAAGCTGCATCTTCTCTTCCAGTTCCCACGTTGCTTCTTCTCTACCGTGCTTGCTCCACTGAACCATCACCAAAGGAATGGTTTTATTCCTCAGCTGTTTCTCTTTTCTATCTAAGATCTGCAAGGGATATTCCACATAGCTCAAAGTCCGATCTAACTCAATCTCGTCAGTTCTCAACACATGCGAGGGATCTGGCTCATATTTCCTGAACATCGAAACATGAAACACATCATGTAAGGAGGACAAATCTGGTGGCAACAACATCCGAAAAGCCAAAGGACCAATCCTCTCTAAGATCTCATAAGGACCAACATAAAGAGGAGCTAACTTTCCCTTGAGACCAAATCTCTTAACACTGCGGAAAGGAGAAACCTTAAGCAAAACTAGATCACCAACCTCAAATTCTAAAGGCCTACGCCTCTTATTCGCATAACTAGCTTGGCGATCTTGAGCAGCTTTCATTCTCTGGCGAATCAAGTCCACTTGATCTCTCATCTGCTGCACAAACTCTGGAGAAGACAGCTGCTTCTCCCCCACTTCTTCCCAACACACTGGAGATCTACACTTTCTGCCATACAAAGCTTCAAACGGTGCCATGCCAATCGTGACCTGATAGCTGTTATTGTAGGAAAACTCAACCAAAGACAACGAGTCTTGCCAGCTACAACTGAAGTCCATCACAACAGCTCTCAACATATCCTCTAAAATCTGGATAGTCCTCTCATATTGGCCATCTGTTTGGGGGTGATAAGCTGTATTCATAGCCAATCTAGTTCGCAAAGCTGTTTGCAAACTCTTCCAAAACCTGGAAGTAAATCGAGGATCACGATCTGAAACAATCGAAACTGGCACACCTGTAATAGCCAGCCAATCCCAAGAAGCTGTGGATCTTTGAAAGGTTCCTAGGTCTCTCCCAGTTAAGAATTGCTTCGACGTTACTCGGATCCACCGAAATCCCTTGCGCCAAAATCACATGACCCAAAAAGCTAATCCGATCAAGCCTCAACTTGGAAAGAAGACACCACAACATAATCCTCAGAGGGGTAAAACCTCCAACCAGTAGTGCTAAGATGCTCATGGACCTTCGAAATCTGCATCGAAGCCAGCATCGCCACTTGAGCCTTTCTGCTCAATGCATCAGCAACTACATTCATCTTCCCAGGCTGGTATTTGATCTCACAATCAAAATTTTTTAGCAGCTCCATCCATCTACGCTGTCTCATATTCAAATCTGACTGAGAAAACAGATACTAAAGACTCTTGTGGTCGGGAAACTACTCACCATACAGGTAGTGGCGCCAAATCTTCAAAGCAAAAACCACTGCTGCTAACTCTAAATCATGAACTGGGTTACGAGTCTCATGCGGCTTCAACTGTCGAGAGGAATAAGCAATGACTCGACCATTCTGCATCAATACACAACCCAATCCCTTCAAGGAAGCATCTGCACAAACAACCAAACCACCTGAACCACACGGCAAGGCTAACACAGGCGTAGTAGTTAGCTTCTCTTTGAGCAACAGAAAACTATTCTCGCATTGCTCAGTCCAAAAAAAACGCTTGTCTTTCTGAGTCAACTGCATCATTGGCTTTGCTATACTAGAGAATCCCTCTATAAAGCACCGATAATAGCCAGCCAATCCCAAGAAACTACGAATCTCAGAAACACTCTTGGGACGCTCCCAGTTAAGAACAACCTCAACCTTACTGGGATCCACAGAAATACCATCAACAGAAATCACATGACCCAGAAACACAACTCGGTCTAACCAGAATTCGCACTTGGAGAACTTGGCATACAGTTGCGAGTCTCGAAGCTTCTGAAGAACTAGCATCAAATGCTCTTTATGCTGCAACGGAGTCTTAGATTACACCAAAATGTCATCGATAAACACAATCACAAACTGATCGATGAACTCTCTAAAGACTCTATTCATCAAGTCCATGAAAACTATGGGAGCATTCGTCAAACCAAAAGGCATAACTAGAAACTCGTAATGCCCATACCTCGTACGAAACGCAGTCTTCTCAACATCCTGCTCATGGATGCACAACTGATGATACCCAGAACGCAGATCGATCTTCAAAAACACGGCAGACCCTTGCAACTGGTCAAAAAGATCATCGATCCTAGGCAAAGGGTACTTGTTCTTCACTGTCGCCTTGTTCAACTACCTACAGTCGATACACATCCTCATCGACCCGTCCTTCTTCTTAACAAACAAGATAG
>KV003959.1:106829-119466 GCA_001598015.1 Dorcoceras hygrometricum | reverse complement strand
GGACAACATTGATGATCCACTTACGAAGCCCTTGCCAGGACCGTTGTTTGAAAAACATCGCGAAACAATGGGACTGCGTCTGATGAGTAGTTGGCTATAGGGCAAGTGGGAGATTGTTAGAGTAGATGCCCAACTAGCCAACTTGTGGCGTGTGGGTTTTATTGACTCTTGTATATGACAATATTTATATATGTTATTCGCATTTCATTATGGCATTATTTATTTTCATTATGTTATTTGATGTTAACAATTGTGTTGGATAAAGACCTAGAATGCACCATAGTGTATGTTAGATGTGATAGTGGATATGATGGCTATCATGAAACACATCTAATAGTCACTGTGTATTCTGAATTCGTTCCTAGTAGATTGGGCCGTCAAAATGAGGATAAGGCCGCCCGAGCTTGAGACTAGCATCTGCGATGCGAAGTACCATGTTTCATTGGTAGGGAATATTGTGATGTTCTGAGCATGCAGATGGATAGTGACCTGGTGATCTATCGAACTACCCTCGTTCGAACTTTTCAAGTGGTTACCATTTGTCGAGTGGATAAGTCCGAGGTCTTGGTTGTACTGATTATTCCTCACTACTCGAAACGCCATTGAGGCTCTACATGATAGGCACCTCACTTTGACCCATTTGTCGACTCATTTGGGGTAATTAGGCGGTGGGATTGGGTGAGGTCCCGATGCATGTAGGAGTCGATGCTTCGTTGTCGAGGATTCACCGCTCGCTCTCATGCGTGGATATCCTATGCTATCTGAGGGGATATAGTGTATAAATATCTGGCCAGAGTACTGGATGTGTTTTAGTTAAATGGGTTTACCTAGTTACACTCGCGATGTCACTATTCGATCTCCAAGATGTATGCATAGTTATCGGATCTTTAGCGACTCTCGATTTACCAATGGTCATTGATCTGATCGGGATATATGTGTTGAAAGGACCGTACTGTATGCTAACCACGACCAACTGGTTCTTGCAGGCACTATCAGTGATACCTAGGGGATCATGGGGTGATGTTGCTAGGTGCTTTACCATGATCCGTTGGGCAAGTCCGAAATTGTGATTTCGGAGTCACAATGGTTGTGGGCCCACGGCTAGCTGTATCCCTGAACCATTGAGGGTCACACAAGTACTGGATTCATGATTCCCGCACGGAAACTGAGCTCAATGTGTTGAGAATAGGAAGATGATTTTGGGGAGTGCGACTTCCTAAAAGTCAACAGGGGTCAAATTGCGATTTCCCAAAAGTTGAGGGGCAAAACTGTCATTTTAGACTAGATAATCTGAAAAATTGTTTTTCACATCATAACGTTCAGTTTTGGAAACTGAGTCGATCAGAGTTATGATGAAATCGTGGTGATTTAAATGAACCGAATGTTCATATGGACCTGGGTATGACCCAAGTCCATTGGGCCGGTTCAAGCCCATGTACCATCTTTATTTAGTTAAGTTGGTTTAGGGCTTTAATCACTTAAGAACACCAAAAAAAACCCTACTCCAAGCTCTTGGCCGCCGCCCCCACCTCTTCTCCTCTCCCTCGGCCGCGCCTCCCCACGCGCCTCCCCACGCGCCACCGCACGTCGGCCACGCGCCGCCGCCCCTTCGTCGGACTTGTTCCGGCCACCACGCTGAGAAGTTTCCGTCCGTGCTGAAATCCGTCATATCTTCTAGTGCAGATTGACAGAGGCATCTTGATTTCGGTCGTGGACCTGATTAGGAGGATCTACCGCCGCCTACAATTCAAGAGCCAGTTTCCCTGTGATTCTGGTTGGAGCCAGGCGCCTAGACGTCAGCAAGGTAACGATTCGATAAACATCCTATGTATGTGTATTGAATTGTATTGATGTGTTGAACGTATCCCGGGGCAAAATTTTTAACTTCCGCTGCGCCCCCGAGAAACGGGATCCGGATCCGCCATTGTGTGCCAACATTTACCTCACGTCCAGTAAGGGCTCAATAATATGACGCCGATTACTATCACGTGTCAAGATGATCCATCAATGTTGAGTTGTAATGGACGGTCGCCATAACGTCCCCAATAATATGAGCCAACATCATGGGAGTTTCATCCAACTCACAGCAAGTGTCAATGTCATGTGCAGCCTTCCGGCACACAGAACCGCCCCAATAATATGAGCCAGGCTATGTATGCGGATAGCATCGACGTACATCCATTGTTGATGGAAGGTGGAAAATTTTAAACAATATTTAAATTCCATTAGCTTCACGATCTTATCGAATAAACTTTTGTTTTATGATCAATTTATAAGTCATGGACTAACATTTTCTAAGATTGCTTCCAGGTCATTGGAGGGGCTAAGGGCCACTTAAAAACCAACTTCCTAAGACAAAGCAATGCCCCTCAATGAGACTAGCCGGTACAAGCCATATTTAAGCCGGTCTATGAAGGATTCACTTAGATCACGTTTTGTCACATGTCCTCATAATTATCAATAAACTAAGTTCCTTCAATTTAATCATGAAACTTTCAATCTTGATATAAATTTTAAATCAAATTTAAAATGAGGGATTTTATTTTTGATATTTGCTCTCAATAATTTTAAATCAAATTTAATATTTACGGATTCAACAAATATATATCACATATATAATTGAGATGATCGATAAGCGAGAGCTGTGCGATCCGTGGTTGCCAAGCACGGTTTAGGTCCAATCCTAGGTGATATGCAGTATGCAAATGCAATCCTATTACATAAGTTTCCAGTTTTACATGTCTTCGATCTTCAATATCTTTGATCATCATCTCCACCATCTTCAACAATATCTCCCACTAAGTCTAATATTTATATTTAAATATCCATGATAAATAGGGATACATTTAAAGGGGTGGGAACGGGCCATAAACCAGGCCCACTTTGATATGATATCAACAGTATTCAAATCAAGAAATGTAAAACCTAGCATACACCTAACACATTGGGCATGGCTCTCGATTATCCCAAACAACATTATCTATTCAATTAATCCAATTAATTGACATAAATAAGATAATCAAATCAAATTTGATTTTATACAATTTTAAATATAAAATCATATTTTATAAATAAAATCATATTTTGTTATTTTAATTGCATCAAATAATTTTGGGCTTAAAACAATTTTAGATCCAATATTTTTCAAAATTTTTCAAAAATTAATTTTGATCCAACCAAAAAGCCCAATAAAAAGTATCGGTCCAAAAACCCATTGGGCCGCGCGGGACAGTCCCGGAACAACCGTAGGATTCAAATTTTGCCGCCGCATCTCCACCCCGGCACCGCCAGCATGTGTGCAGCACGCGTGCTGCACGTCGAGTGCATCCCTGTACGCGACGTGCGCGCATGGGGGACGGCCTGTCGCGCGACCAGCGGGGTGCGCGCACAAGCGTGCAGGACGTGCGCCCAAGGGTACTGGCCAGTGGGCGCAACGCCAGCTGGGATGTGCGCGTGGGGCGCAACGCCCACCGCAACGTGCACGGGGGATGCGTGCGCCGACCCCCACGATGCGCGCCGTAATGTGCACGCAGCAGGTGTGCGTGTCGGGCGGCGGAAGTGCGGTGGCCGTGCTACGGCGGCACGGTGGTTCGAAATTTTTTTTGAAAAACAAGATTTTTGATGCAATTCAGGAAAAATGGTGTGTTGACAGATCCGAGCCAAAACTATGATACCACTGTTTGGCGAAGCGGCGGATCCGGATCCCGCTCCCGGAGAGCAGCGGAAGTTTAAAATTTTTGAGCCCACGAACGATCAATACACCTAAACAATAATCTAAACATTCATAGGATGTTTAGAAGATTACCTTCCTGGCGTAGGCTCCTGGCTCCGACCAGTCCCACTTGGGAATTGGCACTTCAACGGTTGAACAGCTACGGCCTCCTTTCCACGACCAGAATCTCAATTCCTTCGTTGGTTCGCACTAGAAAACCAACGAAAGTTTCACAAACGGAATCTCCTCACCGAGATGGTCGGAACAGGTTACGACGATGGCAACGACGGCGGCACGGCGACGGCGCGACGAAGGGGAGGTGGAGAAGGGAAAGAAAAATATAACTGAAGGGAAAGCACTCAATCCAACTTGGAGAGTTGTTTCCAACTTTTGGTGCGAGTAAAATGAATACCCCAGGACCCCTATTTATAGATTTTCCATGGGCTTAAACCAGGTTTATGGGCTTGGGTCGGGCTCGGGCCTAGTGAACATTGGTTTCAAGTCCATCATCGTGGCTTCATCATAATCCCGACCGACGATCAAATCGAATCGATCTACACAGTTTACAAAACTGAACATTATGATGTGAAAATAATTTTTCAGACCACCTAATCCAAAATAGCAGTTAGGCCCCTATCAGCTTTAAGGATAGTCATACTAGTCCAAGCCAATTTAGGAAATCTTGTTTCCACCCCCAGTTAATTTTAGGAAGTAACACTTCCATCATTCCTCCTACTATACTCGACAAATTGAGCTTAATTTTCGTACGGGAACTGAGAAACCCAATACTTGTGTGACCCTCAATGGTTCAGGAATACAGCTAGTTGTGGGCTCACAACTTGTGTGACTCCAAAAACACATTTTCGGACTTATCCATCGGATCATGGTAAAGCGTCTAGCAACATCGCCCTAGATCCCCTAGGTATCACTGATAGTGTCTGCAGGAACCATTCGGTCATGGTTAGCGTACAGTACGGTCCTTTCAACTCAAATATCCCGATCAGATCAACGACCATTGGTAAATCGAGAGTCGCTAGAGATCCAATAACCATGCATACATCTTGAAGATCAAATAGTGACATCGCATGTGTTACTAGGTAAACTCATTTACCTAAAAAACATCTAGTACTCTGGCCAGAGATTTGTCACACTATTCTCTCCTCAGATAGCCTACGATATCCACGCAAAAGGGCGAGCGGTGAATCCTAGACAATGAGGCATCGACTCCTACATGCATCGGGACCTCACCCAACCCCGCCATCTGATGACCCCCAACTGAGTCGGTAAACGGGTCAAATTGAGGCACCTATCATGTAGAGTCTCAATGAAGTTTCGAGTAATAAGGACTAATATGTACAACCAAGACCTCAGACTTAATCCACTAGACAAATTATAACCATTTGGAAAGTCCGAACGAGGGTAGTTCGATAGATCACCAGGTCACTATCCATCTGTATGCTCAGAACATCACTATGTTCCCTACCAATGAAACGTGGTACTTCACAATGTAGATTCTAGTCTCAAGCTCGGGCGGTCCTTATCCTATTTTGTACGGCCCAATCGACTAGGAACTAGTTTAGAATACATAGTGACTATTAGATGTGTTTCATGACATCCATCAAATCCACTATCACATCTAACATACACTATAGTGCATTTCAAGGTCTTTATCCAACAATTATAATAATAATAATGAAGATAAAGAATGCCATAAAAGAATGCAAATTTCATAAATAAAGATCGTTTTACATAGAGTCAACAAGAACCCACACGCCACAAGTAGTGTGAGTAAAATGAATACCTCATGGCCCCTATTTATAGATTTTCCATGGGCTTAAATTAGGTTAATGGGCCTGGGTCGGGCTCAGGCCCAGGTAACATTGGTTTCAAGTCCATCGTTGTGGCTTCATCATAATTTCGATTGATGATAAGATCGGACCGATCTGCACAGTTTATAAAACTGAACATTATGATGTGAAAATTTTTTTTCAGACCACCTAATCCAAAATAACAGTTAGGCCCCTATCAGCTTTAAGGATAGTCATACTAGTCGAAGCTACTTTAAGGAAATCACATTTCCACCCCCAGTTAATTTGAGGAAGTCACACTTCCATCATTCCTCCTACTATACTTAACAAATTGAGCTTAATTTCCATACGGAAATTGAGAAACCAGTACTTGTGTGACCCTCAATGGTTCAGTGATACAACTACCCGTGGGCTCACAAATTTTGTGACTTCAAAAACACATTTTTTGGGCTTATCCATCGGATCATAGTAAAATGTCTAGTAACATCGCCCCATGATCCCCTAGGTATCACTGATAGTGCCTACAAGAACCAGTCGGTCATGGTAGTGTACAGTACGGTCCTTTCAACTCCAATATCCTGATCGAATCAACAACCATTGGTAAATCGAGAGTTGCTAGAGATACAACAGTCATGCATACATCTTGGAGATCAAATAGTGACATCACATGTGTTACTAGGTAAACCCATATACCTAAAACACATCTAGTACTTTGGCCAGAGATTTGTCACACTATTATCTCCTCATATAGCATAGGATATCCAAGCACAAGGGCGAGAGGTGAATCCTTGACAACGAAGCATAGACTACTACATGCATCGGGACCTCACCCAAGCCCGCCACCTGCTGACCCCAACTGAGTCGGTAAACGGGTAAAAGTGAGGCACCTATCATGTAGAGTCTCAATGATGTTTCGAGTAATGAGGACTATTACAACCAATACCTTGGACTTAATCAACTTGACAAATGATAACTAGTTGGAAAGTCCAAACGAGGGTAGTTCGATAGATCCCCAGGTCACTATCCATCTGCATGCTCAGAACATCACTATGTTCCCTACCAATGAAAAGTGGTACTTTGAATCACAGATGCTAGTCTCAAGCTCGAGCGGCCCTTTGTTAAGATAAAATTTATAAGTTTTGGTGATAAAAAACAAGATAAATAACTGAACATTAAGCTATCATATTTGGAGTTATCGGGTTCTATCAGATTAGGATCGGGGACTTAGATCCGTTCAGATTTGAACTAGGAATATTCAGATCAGATCAGAGTGTTTTTCAGAACAGTTAAGAGGCTTTTAGGACTATATCAGTTTAGAGGGTTCAAAATAGTTCAGATCAGAGCTTATCAGATTTGGATATTCGGGTAATTTCAGTTATCGGGTTAAGTATTTCAGATCAGAGCTTATCAGGTCTTGTACAGAGGCTTCACTTCAGATCCGAGAGATTGGGAACAATATATATAATGGGGAAGATAGCTTATCAGATCATATGAGAGCACTCAGATCAGGTTATATATCAGCTTCAGTTCAGAGTTCATTTGTTCAGATTTCAGAAACGGAGATTCAGATCAGAACAGGGTATTTCAGATATGAATAGAGATAGAGCTGACGTTACCTATAAAGAGGAACTTCAGATCTGACAGTTATACAGTTATGAAGAAGTTAAAGAGGGAAGTTACGCAAAACAAGAAGTTAGCAAAGCTTTTATATGAGAGCAGATTTGAGTTCAAAACCAAACAGTTTTCAGATGTGAGCTTAAGATTTCATCAGAAAGTTATTCCAAATGATTCAATGATCGAGATTCAGTCAGATAAATCCTGTTAGACAAAGTGGATGAAAGACACTCGGTTTCAGAGCTATTTTGGGAATACTTGCAGGACGCAGAGTTGGTCTATTCGATGTTTACCTATTTTTGGTATTAAATTCGACAAAGATCTGAAACTTTAGACAGACCTTTTCATAGCATTAATGGAGCATTTAATGCGTTGATACGATGAAGATATGCAAACAAGGTTTGTTTCTACTGGCTCAGTTATGGCCGTTGAGGATGGAGATGTATAAATAGCTGAAGATTTCAAATGAAGAAGCTCTCGGAAGTTTTACTCTCTCAAGCTCTCTGCAAAACTACAAGCTTGGTGACTCTCAAAAACCACTCTCGCAAAAATATTTTGAGTCCCAGTCTTGAACATCTCGAAGAACACTCTCGTTCAGTTCAGAAAAACCTTAGAGATATCTTTTGGTTTACATTTGTAAACAAATTTCATTGTAAAGAAACAAGAAGATTTACAGAACTCTATTGTATCGCATTCATTGTAAAATCAGATTAGAGTCTGTAACGAACGTGCTTTCTGAAGCAGTTCAAAAAATTCATTTGATTGTAATCAGTAGTGGTATCTGAGTAGATTGTGGTTGCTAGGAGTTCACTTGTAGTGTGGCTAGAGTGATCGAGTGTCTACAGAAGCTGTACACATCAAATCTTCTAGTGGAACCTTCCTGAAAAGGAAGAAGTGGAGACGTAGGATCTTCAGATCCGAACTTTCACAAACAAACTCTCAACTCTATATTTTACTTACTTGCATCGTGTTTATTGTTAACTGTTCACTGTTTAATCGGTTTCTTTCCGCACAATACTTGTTAACCAAGAAAACAGATTTGGACTGAGAGCCTCAGATCTAATCACTAAGATCTGAGTTAGGCGAGGCTTGTAAAAACAGTTTTAAGATTTCAAAAAATAAAAATCGAATGAGTTCATTCAACCCCCCTTCTGAACTCCTAAGCTCATTTTAACTATATTTTCGATTCCATTGATCCTATCAATTGGTATCAGAGCCTGGAACTCTTAGTTATTGAACAGTCTGATCTTTGCGCTTACACATTTAAATATGTCCTTCTCACAATAAAATTCCTATGTTTTCTAAGGAAGAGTATGACGACTGGAAGATCAGGATGCAGGCCCATTTAGACGTGCAAGATGATGACATGTGGTACGTCATTACAGATGGACCCATGAAGGTTATGAAGGCAAATACGGCTATGACGATTACTGCTGGTGCTCCACAGTGGATTGAGAAAACTCGAATGGAATACACAGCAGAAGACAAGAAAAAGGCAAATTTGGATAATGTGGCAAATGACATTCTATATAAGACGCTGGATAAAAACATGTTCTGTGAGCTCTCTGCTCACAATTAATCTTCTAATCTCATCTTATGGGTGTTTAGTTAGCATCTAATTTAACCTTCGAATTTAAGTGATGAAATCTGGAAGCCCATTTTTTTTTTATAATTGGTCCCATCAGCTGATCCTGGGTCACAATACAAGACTACGTTTGTGTTTCAAAAGCTATTTATTTATAACAGCACAAACCAGTACAATTAGCTATTACATGTAACGTCTGCTAATACAAAAGCTGAGCAGCAGCAGTAAAACCAGGTTTCATCTTATCGCTAACTATATCAACGCTATGCTAACTGCTGATCTCTAACAGTTCTTCTTCATTCTTGCGTTTCGTTTAGTTTGCCAGCTCCAACTACTCATGGCCCAACTCAGTTCAGCTCTCGTCTACCTGTTGTCATGCACACACACAAAACAAAACAACAGCCGGATAAACTCCGGTGAGAATCATCTCAGTATAATCAGCAGGTACGAATAATCACAATAAAATGCATAACAATTTATCAACTGTAAACAAATGCAATGTAATGAAATGATTCCAATTCTCTTCTTCGATCTCAGAATTGATTCCATATCAGTTCGACGCCATCAAGATTCGTATCCGATCTTGACATGAATATTCATCTATCGAAACCATCTCCGGCTTCAAAAATCAGGCCAACTCAGTCCTGGGCATTAGAATCAATTCAATTCTCTTCAATATGCAATCTCATGCAAACATAACAGATCCACTACCTGTGATGGATCGACACATACACAATTCAAGTTCTAAGTCAAGAACAGTAATCAAACATGTATGTGATTTCAGCGGGATAACTCAAGAAATATCATTCTCGAGTAATCTAATCCCTGACTCTTCTGTCAAATTATACCTTCGTTATTCTCTGTGTTCAAAGTACTTCACTCAACCTCTGTTTCAACACTTCTTGAGAACTTCACAGAATCAAGGTCCGATATTAGGAGTCAAGATGTTCTCAGTATTTCGAATTCAATCTTATTTATAGACAACGGTCTCTGGTTTTCTGCAGCATTTCCAACGTGTTTAATTCGAGTTCCACGTGTCATGCTGAGTATTCAAACAGGATATACTCCACCGCTTCGAAAGTGGATAACGATAAACAGATTCCTCACCTGTTGTTCATTCTCAGTCGCTGTTCGAAACAATCAGCATTATCTTGTTATACAGCAGGAGCACCAACCAGCAGTAACAACCAGTCGCAACAAGAATCCAGTCGCAACACTTCGAAAATCAAAACGATGTCGTTATAACGACGTGACGTATTGCGATTCCTGTTCATAAATCAAACGACATTGCATTGTTCCCCCGACTGGTTAACCAACAGATACAACACACCATCGACTGATTTCAGATCCCTCGACTGGTCAATAAGTCACACAAAACGACATCGTATCGAGGTTCCTGTTCATGAGTCAAAACGATGTCGCATTGCTCTCTCAGCTGGAACCAAATTTCACATACTCGCCTCGACTGGTTCGCGTTTATTACCAAAACGACGACGTCGCACCTACGTCATCAAAACCAGTCGACACATCAATAAACCAGCAGATACACAAAGAACTCTTGCTACTGGTTCCCACGTGCGTAACATTAACCAACACGTGGCGCTTCCTCGTTGATCCTTGTATTCGTGCGTCTGCTTCCAGCTGCAACCAATATTAGCGCCTCGACTGATTTTCAAAATTCAACCAGTTGCGAGCTACAGTAGTGTTGACCCGCATTGACTTTGCTACAGTAACCTGCTGCTGAACGATTTTATCAAATCGCTTCGTCTGGTCGCTTCGTCTGGTGTCCACACTTAGCGAAATTCAAAGATACATAATTCCTTAATCACCCACCACTTCCAGAAGAAATCCGAGCTCATAATCAAGCTTCATCAAATTCTATCATTTGAAAATCTTAAATGTCGGAATGACTAATCCTCTTCTTAATTATTTCGGTAATTACATGTTCAGCAAGATAAATACCTACGCCACTGCCAAGGATATCTGGGAGAAATTGACGCAAATATATGAAGGCAACGACGAGAGCAAAAAGAACGAGCTGACAGTTGCCCAGCAGAAATATGAGTCAATAAAGATGCGAGAGGGAGAGACGATGACAGAATTTGATGACAGATTCAGTGCTGTTGTGATCGAGCTGTCCAGTCTTGGCAAAGAATACTACAACAGAGAATTGGACCTCAAAGTGATGAGAGCGCTACCGAGGGAGTGGGATGTTAAGACGATGGCGATGAGAGAGTCTAAGGATCTGAACAAGCTTGAACTACACGATCTCTTCGCAAATCTGAAAGCATATGAGTTCGAGCTGGAGACCAGATCTGAGGATGGACCATCAACCTCCCAACCAACCAAGGCTCTTGCTGCAACAACATCTGAACAGTGCTCACCTAGCAAGACAGCAGAGCAATTGAGCAACGACGTCATGTCCCTATTCGTCAAGAAGTCTGGGAAATTTGTGAGAAGAACTCAAAACCCTTCTTTCAATTATAACAATGCTCATAAATCTGACAAGATTACTACTGATTTAAATTGTTATAATTGTGGCAGACCAGGACACTTCGCAACAGATTGCAACATGCCCAAGAAAGATAACAAGAGGTCCACTGAGCGGTCCAAAGAAAGATCCACAGAAAGAAGGAGAAACAGATCTGAGAAGAGGCCCCACAAGAAGAATGATCGCAAGGTGCTTGTTGCTGAGGAGAGCAACAAGAACTGGGTGAACTCAGATTCGGAGACAACATCAAGCAGCTCATCCAGCGAGAGTGAACAAGAAGAAGTCCACTGCTTGATGGCCAACCAAACAACTGAAGATGAGGTATTGACTTCTCTAATAGTGAATTTACACGAGAGGACCTCATCAATGCACTTCATGAAATGGTCCATGAGTACCGAAAGATATCTCAGACATTCGAGGAGATCAAAGCTGAAAATGGATGTTTGAAAAATAGTTCAGTTGAACCAAGCACTGCTCAGATTGGGTATTCTGAAAGTTTACAAACAGAGTTGAGTAAGCTGAAGATTGAGAATGATCTTTTGAGAACTAAGTCCTGTGAGCTCTCATCTGAAATGAGAGATTAAGTCAAGTGATGAGCTCATGGACTAAGACTTTTGTGAGGATTGAGAAATTCGATTAGTGATTAATCTGTTTCGTAGGATTAGTCACGGGATTTTGGGTTGTCGAATTTGTTAGAGTAGATGCCCAACTAGCCAACTTGTGGCATGTGGGTTCTTATTGACTCTTTGTATAACGATCTTTATTTATGAAATTCGTATTCTTTTATGGCATTCTTTATCTTCATTATTTTATAATGTTAACAATTGTGTTGGATAAAGACCTAGAATGCACCATAGTGTATGTTAGATGTGATAGTGGATATGATGGCTATCATGAAACACATCTAATAGTAACTGTGTATTCTAAACTCGTTCCTAGTCGATTGGGCCGTCAAAATGAGGATAAGGCCGCCCGAGCTTGAGACTAGCATCTGCGATGTGAAGTACCATGTTTCATTGGTAGGGAACATTGTGATGTTCTGAGCATGCAGATGGATAGTGACCTGGTGATCTATCGAACTACCCTCGTTCGTACTTTCCAAGTGGTTACCATTTGTCGAGTGGATAAGTCCGATTTGTTGGTTGTACAGATTAGCCCTCATTACTCGAAACGTCATTGAGACTCTACGTGATAGAGTGGTTACCATTTGTCGAGTGGATAAGTCCGATTTGTTGGTTGTACAGATTAGCCCTCATTACTCGAAACTGTTAGAGTAGATGCCCAACTAGCCAACTTGTGGCGTGTGGGTTTTATAGACTCTTGTACAAACAGTCTTTATATATGATATTCGCATTTACTTATATGGCATTCTTTACTTTCATTGTGTTGTATGATGATTAACAATTGCGTTGAGTAAAGACCTAGAA